>SJYT01050539.1:441017-463517 GCA_006410635.1 Cephalophus harveyi | reverse complement strand
TTGCAGCCTCATCGTGGTTTCCACCTGTACAGAGCAGGCCGTCTACATCTCACTAGGTTATTGCAGGGTACAGAACATTTGTTTTACGAATTTTAATTCCCAAAGCTCTGGGAAAGTCCTACCCACCTCTGGATTTTGGCATTCCACATCCCATCATGCATGCTCAAATCGGTGGATTCAGCTTGTCTCATGTTTCTTATGCTTGTGCGTGTGTGCGTGTGTGTTTGTGTCTGTGTGTGTTTTCCTGCAAGTCTGTGCAAAGTGGCAGGATACAGGGCTATCGATGATCATAATAACAATTACCATTCTTGAGTACATATTCTCTATTAGCCACTATACTAAGTATTTTCTGTGTATTATCTCCTTTACTTTTGTCTTTCCTTAGAGTGGCGTATTAGGATATTCAGCTAATGCTATAAAGATCACAATAATAGATACTGAGGTATCCTCCCGTACCTTTCTGTGAGTCTCTGAGCTGCTATTCTCAGCCTTGTGGTTCAAGATGACTGGATACCAGCTCCAGGCTCCAAGCACGGGGAGGAGAGGAGGCCACATTCAAGCCGTTACCTGTAACATATCAGTGTCTGTCCCTTCTGATGAAATGGGTCACCTGGCCATGCTCAGCTGCATGAGAGGCTGGGGAAGTTCTTATCCCAGAGTCACATTTCAAGCTGAAATTGGGGAGTGGGGAACAGTTCTAGAAGAAGAGAGAGCTTCCCTGGTGGCTCAGGGATTAAGAATTCGCCTGCAATGCAGGAGCCACAGGAGACACGGGTTTGATCCTTGGGCTGGGAAGCTCCCCTGGAGGAGGGCATGGCAGCCCGCTCCAGTATTCTTACCCGGAGAGTCCCATGGACAGAGGAGCCTGGTGGGCTACAGTCCATGGATGGCAAAGAGTCGGGCACAACTGAAGCGACTTAGCACGCACACACAGATGGAACGAATGTGCGTGGGAGCCCACTAGCAGAATCTACACCAGGTGTGTTTTATGATTGTCCTCTTTTGGTAGATGAGAAAATCAAAGTCATAACTAAAGTAAGACAGAGGATACATGGTAGGGTGAGCGATCTAAACTGAGCTTTGTTTGACTGTGGCTCACGTGCCTCGCCTACTCTTACAGACCCTCTCTCTTCTTTATTGGAGATGTCATGGCTTAGAGGGAGGCCCTATCAGGGTTCGTCTAGACACATCGCTAACATATTCAGAAGAGAGACTCTAGAGCTGGGTCTGCCAGTCAAGAGCAGCAGCCTCCTAGTCTGGCAGAGAAAATGCAGGCAAGGATGGTCAACAGTCAGGAATGAGAAGGGAAGCTTCATCTGGCATCTTATTCATCTACAGACTCTGAAGATAAACTTCTTCAGACCAGAGGCATTTTTTATTTAATATTTAAGAAATATTTATTTACTTACTTGGCTGCATTGGGTCTTCGGGGCGGCATGCAGGATCTTTTGTTGCGGCGGGCACATGGGGTCTCTAGTGCCACGAGGGCTTGGTACTTGTGGCCTGTGAGCTTAGTTGCCCCTCCAGGGATCGAAACTGCATCTCTTGCATTGGAAGGCAGCTTGTTACCCACTGGACCACCAGTTTAGTTCAGTTCAGTTCAGTCATTCAGCTGTGTCCAACTCTTTGCAAACCCATGGACCGCAGCACGCCAGGCCTCCCTGTCCATCACCAACTCCCGAGTTTACCCAGACTCATGTCCATGTGATGCCATCCAACCATCTCATCCTCTGTCATCCCCTTCTCCTCCCACCCTCAATCTTTACCAGCCTCAGGGTCTTTTGAGTCAGCTCTTCACATCAGGTGGCCAAAGTATTGGGGTTTCAGCTTCAACATCAGTCCTTCCAATGAACATTCAGGACTGATCTCCTTTCGGATGGATTGCTTGGATCTCCTTGCAGTCCAAGGGACTTTCGAGCGTCTTCTCCAACACCACAGTTCAAAAGCATCAATTCTTCGGCGCTCAGCTTTCTTTATAGTCCAACTCTCACATCCATATATGACTACTGGAAAAACTATAGCCTTGACTAGACAGACTTTTGTTGGAAAAGTAATGTCTCTGCTTTTTAATATGCAGTCTAAGTTGGTCATAACTTTCCTTCCAAGGAGTAAGCGTCTTTTAATTTCATGGCTTCAGTCAACATCAGCAGTGATTTTGGAGCCTAAAAATAATAAAGTCTGCCACTGTTTCCGCTGTTCCCCCATCTATTTCCCATGAAGTGATGGGACCAGATGCCATGATCTTCGTTTTCTCAATGTTTGAGCTTTAAGCCAACTTTTTCACTCTCCTCTTTCACTTTCATCAAGAGGCTCTTTAGTTCTTCTTCACTTTCTGCCCTAAGGGTGGTGTCATCTGCATATCTGAGGCTATTGATATTTCTCCTGGCAATCTTGATTCCAGCTTGTGCTTCATCCAGCCCACCAGGAAGTCCCCTAAAGGCATTTTTTAGATCTCTGGTTCCCTTGATGGGAAATTAGTCTTATGGAGCTAGAAGGGATTCCAAATGGCTCAGTGGTAAGGAATCTGCCTGCCAAAGCAGGAGATGCAGGAGATGCACATTCGACCCCTGGGTCGGGAAGATCTCCTGGAGGAGGAACTGGCCACCCACTCCAGTTTGCTTGCTTGGAAAACCCCATGGACAGAGGAGCCTGGTGGGCTACAGTTCACGGGGTCGCAATGAGTTGGACATGGGTGAGCACGCATGCACACACACACATGGAGCTAGGATGTTGCACAGCTGGGTCTCAAGGAGAAAAATGTGTGCCCAGCACCCAGATGGAGGCTTTCTTTATAAACTTCTATTCAGCAGAGGTGTTCCGATTTCATCAAGGGGAATTCTTATCCTCTGTGGGCTCAGGAGGCTGGATATTTTGAGGCAGAGTACCAAGTGATGACTTAGCTGTTGGGAGCTCAATGAGTCATGGAGAATAATTACAGTTGTGGAAGATCAGGGGTTGGTGAGAGAGGGTAAGTTGAGGTCTGTGGCAAGGGTGACATCAGGGTGAGTGTTAGGGTGAAAGTAACTACAGGCAAGTGATCTGCAGTAGAAATATATTATGAGCCATGGACACCATTTTACATTTTCTAACAGCATTCACTAATATGATTAAAAAAAAAAAAAGTGAATGGACTTTAACAATACATTTTGTTTCAACCAGTACCTACAAATATTATTTCAAATAATATACAAATACAAATATTGTTTATACAAATATTATAAACCATGTAAAACTTAAAGCTATATTTTACCATTTTGGGGTATGAAGCCTTTGAAATCTGTGTATGTATTTGTACTGATAGCAAGTCTTAATGTGGCCCGGCCTCATTTCAAATGTGTGATCAGCATATGTGGCTGGTGGCTGTGATACTGAGCAAAGCAAGGAAACCCAGTTAGAGCTCGAAGTCCAGCCACTCAAGTTCGTGTAGGAGAATTTGGGGAAATCTTAGAGAATCTGAACTCCCCAGCCTCCAAAACACTACATAACCAATATTGACCAACAATACAATACTTCCAACACTGTCTCAGCTGTTCTTGTCATTTCTAATATCATTCTCTGATGTTACTAAAAGTTTGGATATAAAGAGGATTCCTGGAGATAGATTGAATAAGTTCTCCTATGAACCAGAAATTAGTAAATGGAGAGGGAGAGCATTTTGTAACTTAAAATGAGATGAGAGTGGAAGGAGCTTCAGATAGAAAAGCCAGAAATGATTTATTATCCTGACAAAACCAGCCAGACATGAACATAGGTCAGGGTCACACCACCTCCGTTCTGGAGCATAATCAACGTGAAAAATTGATTTGATGCATCTCTACCCAAATCCACCCTGCTCACCTGCCTTTGAAAGAGCCTCCAAAAAAATTCAATTGAAAATGAGATGTGCGGCTTTATGGTCTGTGAACAAGGAAGAATATTTGAAATACTTGAATTTAGAAACTGCTAGGTATCATAGCACAGAATGTTTCTTGTTAATACAATATAAAAGAACATTTATATCACTTGCCAATGTGATGACTTAAGTAAAATAGTAGCTATGTGTTTTTTCCCACAGGGTTATTACAACGAGCACAAATTCTCATCCTATAATATCAGATACTGATACATTTCCATGTTTTGCTCTTTTTAAAAAATAAAAGCAATAGTAAATAATGGCAGAATACCAATACTGCTTTACTTATCCAAATTATCTCATAGAAATGTAGAATGGTTAGATAGATAATGATTTAAATTATGAAGGAAATGTCTAATAGAGAGATCTTCTATCAATAAACTTTGGATCAAAAAGAATTCAGGAACTTCTTTGGCAGTCCAGTGTTAAGACTGTGCTCCCAATGCTGGGGCCACATGGGTTCGATCTCTAGTTGGGGAACAAAGATCCCACATGCCATACAGTGTGGCAAAAAAAAGACTCCAAACTTGTGAGAGATTGAGCTGCTTGTGTGTGTGCTCAGGCATGTCTCCGTCTTTGTGACCCCATGGACTGTACCCACCAGGCTCCTCTGCCCATGGGATTTTTCAGGCAAGAATACTGGAGTGGGTTGCATTTCCTCCTCCAGGGGATCTTCCTGACCCAGGGATTCGTGTCTCTTGTGTCTCCTGCATTGGCAGGCAGATCCTTTATCAACTGCGCCACCTGGGAATATAGGAGAAAGGGGATTTAAGTAAATACACACTGATCTTCAAGAACAAGCCAAATGGAAACTGCTGAGTGGTCTGATTCAATGACCACTTGGAGGGTACCCTCCAATTTCCCCTGAACACTCCGATGCTGAAGCATCTTTAGGAGCTTATTCATCTAGAGGGTCTCGAGGGAGAAGGACAGTGAGCTGCAGAGGACACCATGTGTTGGCATCAGCCGTTTTACAAGGTGTGAAGGAGAAAAAGCGCACCCAAACCCTCATCCTGCCTGCAGCTGCCTCTGCCGCCCGTTTCTGAAGGGAGTCTTCCCGGCTCTGTTCATGACCTTCTTCCCGTTCTTACTGCCTTTAATTTGTAAGTGGATGCTTGGAGAAAACATTCAGACACCTCTTTCATAAATTTCTGGAGGAATAACACACATCTGATCATTTTTGACCACATGGCCTCTGCTCTGTCTCACCGGGAAACCACGCTTTGTGTGTGTAAGCCACTTCTCTGATTTCAGCTCATCCACTTCACTCACTGCCAGCAATGGCCTGGCCTGGTGATGGTTAACCTGATGAGGAAGCGAAATTCAGAATGATGGCCCTTGAGAAGGAAGAGTGGCAGAGAACCCACTACTGTGTAGAATTTCAGAAAACAGAGGAGTTGGCTTAGGTTCTAAACATAACAAGGGCTTGAGGGTTGGGTAGGTCGAAAGGCATACTTAATAGTCTAAATCTATACCATGGTGTCACTAAGAAGCAGCGAATGACTGAATTCTAAAGGACAATAAAATGAAACATGCCATAAATGTGAGAAGGAGACAGGGAAAGACTTTTTTAAGTAAGAAAAAAAAAAAAAAAGAAGTAATTATAGAAATGCAGAGTAAAACAGTTCAAATGATGGTGAGTGATTTAACTGCACTTGGGAAGTTTTTTCGCTTCCATCTCTAATTTTCACTGAGGTCACTTCAAGTGTTCTTTTCATCCTTGCTTCACTCACCCGAGGTCCTCGGGGAGCGCATTTGATGGATCAAGCTCAGGTCACTTGCCAGGCCCCTGGCTTTGTTGCAGGTCGGGGAAGTAGGNGGTGAGTGATTTAACTGCACTTGGGAAGTTTTTTCGCTTCCATCTCTAATTTTCACTGAGGTCACTTCAAGTGTTCTTTTCATCCTTGCTTCACTCACCCGAGGTCCTCGGGGAGCGCATTTGATGGATCAAGCTCAGGTCACTTGCCAGGCCCCTGGCTTTGTTGCAGGTCAGGGAAGTAGGTTCTGCCAGCCCTTCCTGGCTTCTGTCGTTGCAGACAGGAATCTGGAGTTACTGAACCAGCAAGACTATACTCACTGGGAACTAGGAAATTGTGATGCTATTAGAGAGAGGAAATGGATGCAGGACAGCAAAACAAGTCAACCAGACTCCCATCAGATAAGCGTCCCTACGGTTCCTCAGTCTTGGATTATTTCCTGATCATATCTATTGGCCACAATATCAGTACAGTTAAAACATGGGAGTGGTATATGTGATTAGTGGGATATAAATTTACATAATATTTTTCCTGCACGTGTGTATGTGTGTGTGTATATATATATATATGTATGTGTGTGTATACATATATATATGTGTGTGTGTATATATATATATGTATATTGCTTCACTCGGGTACAACTCTTTGCAGCGCTAGGGACTATAGCCCTCCAGGCTCCTCTGTTCATGGGATTCTCCAGGCAAGAATACTAGAGTGGGTTGTCATGCCCTCCTTCAGCGTATCTTCCCCACCCAGTGATTGAACCCGTGTCTCTCACACTGGCAGGCAGATTCTTTACCACTGAGCCACGGGGAGAGCCATATATATATATACACCAAAATACTTTACATAGTTTTCCATTTCCTCTTCCTCACTTACTGAAAAGCATATTGATCAAGTATTTATTTGCCAAGTGCTAAGCTAAATAACAGAGATGCAAAGGGGAACTCAACAGACATGAACGTTCTCTATGTCATGAAACGTGTTACATAAGCAAAGTCACATTGAGGGCAACTCTTGAAATTTTAGTTGAGTCATCTGGATTAACCTGGCACTCTCACACAAGTAGTAGTTTCTCATACAAGATTTTTACATTGATTTCAAGATGGTTTAAATCTAATAATCCATTACATTGATTGCTTTCATATTGAAGTATACCACAGTGAGATGAAAAATATTACAGCTGAATGAACCCTTCAGTACAGTATATGAGTCATCATAGATGCAGGGGGAACAGATAATTATTGAATAAATGAAGGCATACTTAGAAATACTCAGTTCAGTTCAGTCGTTCAGTTGTGTCCAACTCTTTGCAACCTTGTGGACTGCAGCACACCAGGCTTCCCTGTCCATCACCAACTTCTGCAGCTTGTTCAAATCATGTCCATCGAGTAGGTGATGCCATCCAACCATCTCATCCTCTGTCGTGCTCTTCTCCTATCTTCAATCTTTCCCAGCAGAAACATTAGGGGGCGATTAACATCTAAAGTCAGGTCCTTCCTAATTTGAAAGGGAATATTCTACACTGTACATTAATTTATGGACGTGGAGGATAAGGGCTTCCTTGGTAGCTCAATGGTAAAGAATCTGCCACCAAGCAGGAAGCATGGGTTCGATCCCTGGGTTGGGAAGATCCCTTGGAGAAGGAAACAGCAACCCACTCCAGTATTCTTGCCTGGAAAATTCCATGGACAGAGAAGCCTGGTGGGCTGCAGTCCCTGGGGTCGCAAGAGTTGGACACAAGTTACTGACTAAACAACAAGTTAATGTTGCCAGGCTTCAACTAGAAAAAAAAAAATGAGTTACTTTGATATTAGTTTTGTAGGCATTTTAAATATGCATAAGAAACAATATATTTATACTTAACCTTTGAATTGTCATTATTACTTAAGTAATGGAAAGATCTTCCTGTTTAGAAGCGAGGTGCCTGGGGACCTGCTTTAACTCTGAGGATTCGAGGTCCGGAGGAGCACGAGGTGGATGAATGCCTTGGGGTCCCGGCGGTTGAGCCCAGCAGCAATTATGCACTCTGAGCACTCCAGTGGTTTGAGAGTGAAAATGCCTGGTAATTCACCACGAGGGAGGGCCTTAGGGGAAGAAGAATATGGCTCAATTAATTAGTACTTGTTAGCAAACTTCAACTATTACCCTATTTAGATTTTCAAATCACTGATATCTCAAATACCCCCAAGATTTGGAAAGGAAGTAAGAATAAGCAGTAGAGAAAGATGATCTGTCCAGCAGGGCAGCGGCTTTTGAAAACCGTGTGAGCAGCAGACCCACCTTCACAGGTTAGCCTTTCTATAAAGGCGAAGAAGGAAATGGTATCAATTTGCCGTTTTTCACTCCATGGTTAAAAACTCACGCCTTTCAGTTTGAGTTTCTGTTTCAGTTTGAGTTTTTCTGTGATGACCACCTAGGGATTCCTATGAAAATCTAAGAAAAACTAATTTTGAGAGTTATTTGGAGCTTTATTATGAGTGTCGGTTTCCTACTTACTCATTATATCTCCTAAGTGTCTATTGTTGGCATTTTAAAAAATTCATGATTTGTAGTGTTTTTCAAGGTATTGTTCAAATACTTTGAAAATTATTGTCTTTGTTGTGAAAGCTTTTCAGTCAAATCTCTCATGAGTTCATGGTATGGAAACATTGGCTTCAAACACTATTTACACAAAATATATTAATAATTATTTTTAATAATTTTAGCTCACGTCCCCCTTTATTTTTGTTCTAATTATTTGGACTAAGGTTTCTAAGAGACTATTAAATAATAATGGGGAAACCTGGGTTCTATTCCTGGGTTGGGAAGATCCCCTGGAGTAGGACATGGCAACCCACTCCAGTATCCTTGTCTGGAGAATCCCCATGGACCGAGGAGCCTGGCGGGCCGCAGTCCATGCGGTCGCAAAGAGTCAGACACAACTGAGCAACTAAGCACAGACATTGATGCTGGACATTCGAGTCACAGTTTGAGTTTCCTTCATTCGTTTTTTTTTGGTTTGGGTTTTGTTGTAGTTTTGTTTTGATATTTAGTATAATGAAGACTGATTTAAGACAACAATTTTTAACCTCTCTCTGGTGGCTCAGAGGGTAGAGTCTGCCTGCAATTCAGGATACACAGAAGACACAGTTTTGATCCCTGGGTCAGGAAGACACCCTGGAGAAGGGAATGGCAACCACTCCAGTATTGTTGCCTGGAGAATCCCACGGACAGGGGAGCCTGGAGGGATACGGTCCATAGGGTCACGTAGAGTCAGACATGACTGAGTGACGAACACTTCACTTTTTTCATAATGAAGACTTTGATGTAAGATAATTTTTATAATCTTAAAAAGTAGCTTTGTATCTTTAGTTGCCATTAATTTAAAAAATGTTTGTAAATCAATCTTATACAAATAGTATTTGAGTGAATTTAGTAAAGTAAGTGGTAAAAAATCCGCCTAGATTGCAGGAGACGCCAGTTCAGTTCCTGGGTGGGGAATATCCACTGGAGAAGGGACAGGCTACCCACTCCAGTATTCTTGGGCTTCCCTGGTGGCTCAGATGGTAAAGAATCGGCCTACAATGTGGGAAATCTGGGTTCGATCCCTGGGTTGGGAAGATCCTGTAAAGTAAGTGGTAAAAAATCCGCCTAGATTGCAGGAGACGCCAGTTCAGTTCCTGGGTGGGGAATATCCACTGGAGAAGGGACAGGCTACCCACTCCAGTATTCTTGGGCTTCCCTGGTGGCTCAGATGGTAAAGAATCGGCCTACAATGTGGGAAATCTGGGTTCGATCCCTGGGTTGGGAAGATCCCCTGGAGGAAGGAACAGCTACCCACTCTAGTGTTCTGGTCTGGAGAATTCCATGGACAGAGGAGCTTGGCAGGCCACACAGTCCATCCGGTTGCAAAGGGTTGGACATGACTGAGAGACTTTCACTTTCAGTAGGAGAGGGTATGTTTGAGTTTGATATAATTCCCACTAATCTGCCTTACAACCTCCTGACTTCTATATTTCTGTTTCATACATATATATTTGATATTAGATTTTCAAAGTGAGGAAAATAAAAAGTTTCCTTGAATTTATTTATGAAATTCACCGGAATCAAATTTAATTATAAAGCTCTAAGCTTCATGCTTTTGAAAGGCATAATGCTGAAGAGGCTATTCTAGTTTGGAAAATTTTGGTGCACGGCTGTAATCACAGAATGTAATGTGTTTAGTTATTTAGTTTGCATGCAGGCCTTGTGTTTATTTAACTTACAGTATATTGTAGAAAGCATCAAGATTGGTGATAAAAAGCTGAGCTGAAGCAGGTGGATTCACAGGAAAAGGACAAGCATGGAATCAATAAACTTCTCGAGAAATGGATAGATGCAGCCACATCTTCTCCCCCTGGAGGTAATGGGGCCGATTCGAAAGGAAGCAGTTGCCTCTTTGAGTCAAGGCGCTTCCTTGATTCACAGAAATCTCCCTCTGGTGGGCAATTCCATTTTCACTCTTATGAGCCCCCAAGGAGCTCCAGGGGAGCACGCTGGAGAATTCCCAGACCAAAGTTCACATTGGGTGTAATTGAAGTGAAAGCCCTGATTACATTCTGTGCTGCTCTGAGTTAAAGGACAGGAGAACCTGCCCTGTGTGGAAGGGCAAGGCATGTGCACATGCATCTTCCTCCCTCAATTCAGTAAAAAGAGCCCTAACTGAGGCTGATTAGAAACATTGAACAGCTAATTTAGGAAGCTGGAAACAGAGTATCGAGAGTGTAAACAAAGCTAGTTTACTAACTTACGAGTTGTATGTATCACACCCGATTGCTTCAGTGGAGAACCATAGATACGTGTATATATGCAGCTGTAGGCTATTCACATGAATGTCACAAACAGTTAAATATCAGCCATGTTACAGCCTATTGTTATATGTATAAATGCCCTACTTTGAATTTCTCAGTGGGTCTGTTAATTTTCCTGTGAGATGATTTTAGACATATCCAAAAGTGTATTCTGAATGATTAGGGCACTTTTAGGAATTTATCCTATTTAGCAACCTACCTTCTGGTAATATCTAAAACCATCTCACTTTATAAAGTCTTGACACTATCCAATGAAGCACAAGCAGAGGAACTAGTGATAAGCCTGTCGTTTCCCAATTTCTAGTAGGTTCCATGCGCTGTACCATCTTAAATTTTGCCTACTCTATTTCAGGTATTGGCTTATCAGGGCAAGATATAACAACATACATATGAAAGGAAGTGAAAGGAAGAATTCTTCCTTTCATACAAGTGAAAGGAAGAATTATTTTAATATTTAATAATTGCTGTTGCTTAGTCTCTAAGTTGTATCTGACTCTTTGTGACTCCATGGAGTGTAGTCCTTCAGGCTCCTCTATGCCAGGCAAGAATCCTGGAGTGGGCTGCCATTTCCTTCTCCAGGGCATCTTCCTGATCCAGGGATAAAACCTGCTTCTCCCACATCTCTTGTACTGGCAGACACATTCTTTACTGCTGAGCTGTGAGGGAAGCCACTAATATTTAATAATAGTAGGTTCTTATTCGACTCATAAGCTGATTTATGTTATAGCAAAAAAATGGCCAAATAGTATTAAACTATACATAATAAATTATAAATATTACATTATCACTTCATTATCTCATACTTGAGAACATAGTGATTTAATCCTGGACATCCGTCTTCACTTGAAGCAAAGATATATGCAAGAGAGGCAGCCTCCAACACTTCTTGGGGTACCAAATCATCATTACCTGGTTCTATTTCCCCTCCATGTATTATCACCTAATACACCATAAAATATACATATCCATTTGCTTTTATTCTTCCACTCACAGACGGTAAGCTCTGTGGGGGGAGAGGTTTTTGAACGTTTGTTTTACTGATATAGTCACATAATAAGCACACAGGAACCCCCTCCAGTGTTCTTGCCTGGAGAAGCCCCATGGACAGAGGAGCCTGGGTGGCTACAGGCCACGGGGTCACAAAGAGTCAGACACGACTGAGCGAGTAAGCGCGCGTGCGCGCGCGCACACACACACACACACACACACACACACACACAAATGTACTTTGAATAACTGAATGGATAGGAAACATTCTATCAGCCTGAAGTGACACTGTAGAACTTAATAATAATTTGAACAAAACCATCAGTTAAGAACCCAGTTCTGGGATGACTGAGCAGGTTTGGATTCCATTACCTACTTTTCTGTATCGGAACTTGGGGAGGCAGAGAATAACCGGGGAGCATCCGCTAACCACACATGCCTCCCATGTCTTTATGCTTTTGTGTCTTTCTTCCTTTGTTATGCTTCTCCTTCCAGAACAAATTCCTTTCCCCTGTGTTTTCGATATGGCTAATCCCTAATCACAACTTTTTTTTTAAAAAACAGACGATGTTTTTATTTAGCCTGGGATACTGAAAAGAGGTGGGCAGTCATCCTTTGCCTGGGTGGTGGTAGAGATGATGATACATTTTTTGTTTTGTAATTTTTGTTTACTTTTCATTTCATACTGGAGTACAGCCAGTGAACAATGGTTTGCTAGTTTCAAGTGGATGGCAAAGCGACTCAGCTATGCATATATACATGTCCATTCTCCCTTAAACTCCCCTTCCATACAAGCTAAGCAGAGTTCCAGGTGCTATACAGTAGGTCCCTTTGGTTATCCATTACTTCAAGTAGTAATTTCTCCAGGAAATCTTTGAACTCTTCAATATGGGTTGGATGCTCCTGCCATACACTCCGACAGAACCCTGTCCTTTACACACTATTAAACCACATTGGATTGAATGCAGATTTCCTTCATACTCAGCTGGGCAAGATCCTCATTTCTCAACAGACAACAGGGGTGTAAATGGTTTGAGAACCTGAGTGTATGCGTGCTAGATCATTTTAATTGTGTCCGGCCCTATGGACCATAGCTTGCCAGGCTCCTCTGTGCACGGGATTCTCCAGACAAGAACCCTGGAGTGGGTTGCCATGCCCTCCTCCAGGGGATCTTCCCGACGCAGGGATCGAACCAGCATCTCTTATGTCTCCTGCACTCGCAGCTGGGTTCTTTACCACTGGGGCCACCTGGGAAGCCCATTTGAGAAGCTGGAGACTCAGTTTCTCCAAATTTTTGACTTAAGAATGATTTAGGTTTGTTTATTCTCCAGGGACTTGATCCACTTACCACTATTTATTAATAAATCATTTCAGTAGACAGAGAATTGGAGTTTTACATTGAACTGGGCATGGGGGGGGCGGGGTGCGGTTTCCAGAGTGTGCATGCCCATAGCTGCCTGTTGCTGCCATGGCAAATATCATAAGGAATACAGCACCATTTTCACTTTAACAGAGGTGAATTATTTTGCCAGTATATGAAAGAGTATGCTTAGAGTATCACAGTGCTTTGTGTAAAGGGGGGAAATACAACAATTACGGTGAATTGGGTAGAATAGCTGTGTTATTGCAGAACATAAGACTTTGATTACACACTGCCAAGATTCATATCAGCCTAGTGGTTGTTGACAGATAAAGTAACAAAAATGAAACCCATTTATTATTTTTTTTCTTTATTGAGACCTCAAGGTAAAGCAGATTTTCAGTTCTTGTAGTTACTACGCTGATAGAACAGAGACTGACAGCAAAAATGTGCCAGTCCAGAAACATAAATTAAGCTTAGGTTCATATCAAAATTCCCTTTAGTCTTGGAAAAGGACCTGCTGTTGGGATTATTTTTGATTCTAAAATATATTGTGCAGTTCCACAGTGTACTTGGTCTGTATTAACCCTTTCCTGTGAGCAATACTTTTAATTTTTTTTTTTGTTGTTGTTTTCAGTTGAGAAAGCTTTATTTTGCAGTGTTTGAGGCAAGTTATCATCAGAGTAGGTTACCTTTTGGTGAATGTAAATTACTAGCCACAGGATGACACACGTTTCAGTCTGCAGGAAGTGTGAAAGTAGATTCGGAAAATTGATAGCAGACCTTTTACTGTATTACAAGTTCGTGTTTCTGGCTGCAGTTTCCTCATCTACCTAGGGACAAAAGTTAAGTGGGAAACGTGAAGTGAGAATTTTTGGTGTGTGCTGTTGAGATCGTGGATGTGTCTTGAGGGCAATTTCCGGCTGCAGCATTTGCGGCTTCCGTCCTGATACTCAAGCCCTCCTGTTTCTTCTTCGCGTTGGTCCCTGCTCTCTCCCTCTTTTCCTTTCTTCCTTCCCTCATCCCTGAGTTCTTCCTCTGTCTTCTTTCTTTTTATGCAACTAGCAATGCGAAAATTTTGCTATAGCTTCTCTCAATTAAGACAATACTAAGTTGCCTATGAAATTCCGTATCCAACGACGTGATATATGTCGTGAACTATATACAAGTGGGTAAACAGAGGCATCGGCGAACTCTAAACACCATGATAATCCAGCAGTTTCATTTCTTGAGTATGTCCGAAAAATAATTTTGATTACGTTTTCAAATTATTCTTCTAAAGTCTGCATTTGAAAATTTTCTCATTAACTTTTTAGCAACAGACAGATAGCATGAACTTGTTTCTTGAATTACCTTTTCTGACCTTTTGCCAGATGATAATTACAAAAAAAGGAAAGCCTGGAAGACTTGTAAAAAAAAAATTAAGCTTATCAAGTAGCTAAAATGGCCCTTCTGTACTGGTGTCGATTTCAAAATTAACATTTTGGTTCATGTGCTTCTAATAATCACTGACCCTTACTTCATGTACTTTCCACAGGAAATGAATACCGCAGAAATTACTTTGACCCACTGATGGATGAGGAAATAAACCCAAGGCAGTGTGGGATGGAGGTCAGCCAAGAGGGTGAGCTAGAATTAAGTATGTAATTTTTGTGTCAGAATATTCTTCCCCATTCATGAAAATGAGGTGACAAAGATCACACATGCAGTTCCATTTAGATTTTTGCAGCTTACAATTTAAATGGGAAGTTTTACCCGCTAACGACGTGATGGGCAGCGAAGGTAATTTCTGATCAAGGACAGCAAGCTGGTAACCTAGAGGAAGTGGGGGCTGGCTTTAGTGTGACGCTGCTGTACGCGGTTTGCTGCCTTTCCAGGGCCCGTGTCATGTATATGAGCAGCGTTATCACTTTACAAATGCCAGCTCAGCCCTTCACATTTAAAGGGAACATTCCTCAATAAACTTCATGCAGCATGTGAGATTTCCATACCCAGGGACTAGTGGATTTCTTTCACTGAAGCCATGGGGCCACCATTTAAGTTTTGAACTACAAAGGTGTAGGGTAAGATGATTTCTTCTTCTTGCACCTTGATTCTAGCTGTGGTTGTAAAAATAACAATTTAGAATTGCTCATTATGTGCCCACCGCCCTGCATATTTGGTAGTTTATGAAGCGTTTTAGCCATGACGATTAGTAATTTCTTTGTAATTACATTCACGTATCTATGAATTAGCTGAAGAGAAATTTATCTTAAATATGTTCTTTTAGCATCCATACAAGCTGATAAGGGTCTTCTCAGGCGGCGCAGTGGTAAAGAATCTGTCTGTCAATGCAGGAGACACAGGAGATGTGGGTTCGATCCCTGGGTCTGGGAGATTCCAGAAGGAGGAAAATGGCAACCCACTCCAGTATTCTTGCCTGGAAAATCCCATAGACAGAGGAGCCTGGTGGGCTACTAATCCATGGGGTCCCAAAGAGATGGACATGATTGAGCACACACAACCATGTCACAAGTTGATAATAGAATTCTCTATGATCAATTAGTGAAGTTGTTTCATGAGGTTATTGAGCTAATGACACTGAGAAATATTATTCAGAGCCATTTGCAACCCCAAAGATCATATTTCACCATGGGGCTCCAGACACTGTGTCTGCCTTCTAGGGGAAGGGGAACATGTTTGAGGTTCTAATTCAGTGACTAAGGTGGTCATCCAGCTAGGAATAATGTTTATGTTCAGTTCTATCCAGTGGTAGGACATCCACATAGTGACCCTTTAATCCTCTTCTAAGAACCATGTTTTTATACCATTATTATTTTTAGTAATGACATGACCTTGTTTCTTTATACTTGTAAAAGAATAAAATAGTTCTTGAATTCGCTATTATACCGCAAGGGCATGTATAGAAGAATCTAAGACCACCTAAGTTTACTGTTTCTTATATGCATGTAGTACAAAAATATGATATCTTGGGAGTAGCTAATGTGAAACAGTTGCTCACTTTGATATAATGCTTATAAATTCTATTACATGATTTGACAAACCATAATGGCCCATTCTGATTCTTGTATAATAGATGTCATAATCTGTTGAATATGAGATCCCTTTTATTGCAGAAGTTATATTATAAATGCCCTGCAAAGTGTATTTTAAAATCATTGTTCCAATCATCATTGATTTGCAAGGTTTTTTTTTAGACAAAGACAGCATATTCAATATAATTTTGAGTCTATGATCTATAAAATAACTAAATAGCCATGATGATTAATCATTTTTTTGTAATTACACTTACATATCTATAAATTAGCTGATCTGAACGTTATCATAAATATGCTCTTTTAGCACCCATGTGTGTGTTAGTCACCTAGTCATGTCCAACTCTTTGCAATCCCATGGACTGCAGCCCGCCAGGCTCCTCTGTCCATGGGGATTCTCCAGGCAAGATTCCTGGAGTGGGTTGCCACGCTCTCCTCCAGGGGATCTTCCTGACCCAGGGATCAAACCAATGTCTCCTGCATCTCCTGCACTGCAGGTAGATTATTTTACTGCTGAGCCACTGGGGAAGCCTTTAGAGTAACGCTTGTTAAGATAAAGTGACAAAGAGCAAGTGGAATTCATGTGATCTTCTTGTGGTAAACAGATGAGAGCACCGTGGAGGGGACTTTGAGTTCTGAAGACCCGGTGAGTTCCAGAAAGAATCTTGAATACTACAAAAAGGATAGTGAAGCCATCTTTGTCGACAGTGAGGAGATTGAAAGAAACACTCAGGAAAATGTAATTCTGCCAGGAACTTCTTCATTGGAACAGGTCAGCACTGAAATCTAAATCAAGAAATGTAGAATAACTCACTTTTTGAAATGACGAGTTGAAATATCAATCCTGCACATTGTCTCCTGGTGTTAGTTACCAGTGCACCACTTCCTGACTTGCTCCATGACCTTCTGAGTCTTTCCCTCTGTCTTTCATAATACATTTTATCGCACAGAGCTTACACTATCCTATCAATATCAGTCCAAGTCCTTGCACAATTTAGTTCCACTTCACTTTTTAAAATTTCATGTTAGAGAGATCATTTCTAGCATGTGATGAAGTATCTGTAAGAAAACCTGAAACCAGCATAAACTTACTTGGATAAAATGGAGAACCACTTGGGTTCATTTGCATAAGCACCATATAAATATGTGAATAATCCCTTATTTATGAAGTCACCATTAAGGACACTTGACTCATGCAGCGTTGTGACAAGTGCCACACAGTCTTTACCTTGTGGATCGTGTTGACTTCAGAAATATCCTTTTTGTTTCCCGTACCTGCAGTTTCTGCTTTTGTGTAGTGTAGTGTTCAGGTTCGTGAAGGAGAGGAGAAGCCTTTCTTCTGTGTATATCTTGGGAGTAGCTAATGTGAAACAGTTGCTCACTTTGATATAATGCTTATAAATTCTATTACATGATTTGACAAACCATAATGGCCCATTCTGATTCTTGTATAATAGATGTCATAATCTGTTGAATATGAGATCCCTTTTATTGCAGAAGTTATATTATAAATGCCCTGCAAAGTGTATTTTAAAATCATTGTTCCAATCATCATTGATTTGCAAGGTTTTTTTTTAGACAAAGACAGCATATTCAATATAATTTTGAGTCTATGATCTATAAAATAACTAAATAGCCATGATGATTAATCATTTTTTTGTAATTACACTTACATATCTATAAATTAGCTGATCTGAACGTTATCATAAATATGCTCTTTTAGCACCCATGTGTGTGTTAGTCACCTAGTCATGTCCGACTCTTTGCAATCCCATGGACTGCAGCCCGCCAGGCTCCTCTGTCCATGGGGATTCTCCAGGCAAGATTCCTGGAGTGGGTTGCCACGCTCTCCTCCAGGGGATCTTCCTGACCCAGGGATCAAACCAATGTCTCCTGCATCTCCTGCACTGCAGGTAGATTATTTTACTGCTGAGCCACTGGGGAAGCCTTTAGAGTAACGCTTGTTAAGATAAAGTGACAAAGAGCAAGTGGAATTCATGTGATCTTCTTGTGGTAAACAGATGAGAGCACCGTGGAGGGGACTTTGAGTTCTGAAGACCCGGTGAGTTCCAGAAAGAATCTTGAATACTACAAAAAGGATAGTGAAGCCATCTTTGTCGACAGTGAGGAGATTGAAAGAAACACTCAGGAAAATGTAATTCTGCCAGGAACTTCTTCATTGGAACAGGTCAGCACTGAAATCTAAATCAAGAAATGTAGAATAACTCACTTTTTGAAATGACGAGTTGAAATATCAATCCTGCACATTGTCTCCTGGTGTTAGTTACCAGTGCACCACTTCCTGACTTGCTCCATGACCTTCTGAGTCTTTCCCTCTGTCTTTCATAATACATTTTATCGCACAGAGCTTACACTATCCTATCAATATCAGTCCAAGTCCTTGCACAATTTAGTTCCACTTCACTTTTTAAAATTTCATGTTAGAGAGATCATTTCTAGCATGTGATGAAGTATCTGTAAGAAAACCTGAAATCAGCATAAACTTACTTGGATAAAATGGAGAACCACTTGGGTTCATTTGCATAAGCACCATATAAATATGTGAATAATCCCTTATTTATGAAGTCACCATTAAGGACACTTGACTCATGCAGCGTTGTGACAAGTGCCACACAGTCTTTACCTTGTGGATCGTGTTGACTTCAGAAATATCCTTTTTGTTTCCCGCACCTGCAGTTTCTGCTTTTGTGTAGTGTAGTGTTCAGGTTCGTGAAGGAGAGGAGAAGCCTTTCTTCTGTGTAGTCAGCTTATCCATCTCCAATAAATATGAAAGAATCCCCAAAGTCTAGGGGTGTGTGTGTGTGTGTGTGTGTGTGTGTGTAGTTTTTGTGAAAGGCAAGTAGATTCAGGCTAAAATGGAACAAAAGTACATCATAAAGTAGAAAAAAAAGAAACCTCTTCTCAATGATGTCTTTCAAAATAACAGGCTACAGTTAGTTTGGGGAGGTATTCTCTAATTTGGAGTGTGGAAATTCCACAACAGAGTTTATTTTCTTCATTTGTGCCCCTTCGATGTGAGTATCCTGGGCACATTAAGGCTGCAGCTATTCTGAGTTTTCTTGGTAAATGATCCTAATTAGCAAGTATGTGCCTGCGTGGTCAGTTGCTTGGGTCTTTGCGACCCCATGGACTGTAACCCACCAGGCTCCTCTGTCCATGGGATTCTCCAGGCAAGAATACTGGAGTGGGTTGCCATGCCCTCCTCCAGGGGATCTTCCTGACCCAGGGATCAAACTCACATCTCTTAGGTCTCCTGCATTTTCAGGGAGCTTCTTTACCACCAGCGCTACCTGGGAAGCAATTAGCAAGTACAGTCTTTCCTATCACAGCAGGCACTATGCCTGCAGTGGATTGAACTGTGTTCTCCTGAACTGCCTAATCCCTGGTAGCTGTGATGGTGACCTTGTTTGGAAGTAGGGTCTCTGCAGCATAATTAATAAACTGAGGATCTCCAGATGAAATCATCCTGAATTTATATGTTCTTGTTCAGTTGCTAAGAACTGTCCGACTCTGTAACACTGGACTGCAGCCTGCCAGGCTCTATTCTCCATTACTTCCCAAAGTTTGCTCAAACTCATGTCCATTGAGTTGGTGATGCTCTCTAAGCATCTCATCCTCTGTCAGCCCCTTTTCCTTTTGCCTTCAACCTTTCCCAGCAGCAGGGTCTTTTCCAGTGAGTCAGCTCTTTGCATCAGGTGGCCAAGGTATTGGAACTTCAGCATCAGTCCTTCCAATGAATATTCAGGATTGATTTCCTTTAGGATGAACTGATTGGATCTCCTTGCAGTCCAAGGGACTTTTAAGAGTCTTCTCCAGTACTACAACTTGAAAACATAAATTGAGATGATTTAAATGATCAATTTAGAAGAATTTAAACAATTGAGCCCTAAATCCAATGACTAGTGTTCTGAGAAGAGAAAGAAGAGAGGGATTTGAGGATCTGAACCAGAGATCCACGCAGGAGGGAAGCGATGTGAAGACAGAGGCTGAGTGGAGTGATGCATCTATAGGAAAGAAGCACCAAGGACTGCAGCAGTCACCGCAGGGAGGAGAGAGGCCCAGTGTGGATTG
The DNA here is from genome assembly GCA_006410635.1 of Cephalophus harveyi. Classification (NCBI taxonomy): domain Eukaryota; kingdom Metazoa; phylum Chordata; class Mammalia; order Artiodactyla; family Bovidae; genus Cephalophus; species Cephalophus harveyi. Next base: position 443,562 of record SJYT01050539.1, on the reverse strand, counting down.
TCCCCTGCTGTTGCCGCTGCTGCGGCTGCTAAGTCACTTCAGTCGTGTCCGACTCTGTGCGATCCCATAGACGGCAGCCCACCGGACTCCCCCATCCCTGGGGTTCTCCAGGCAAGAGCACTGGAGTGGGGTGCCATTGCCTTCTCTGGGATTGTCCCCCAGAGCTTCACAAAGGAGCCAGCCTTGACAACGCCTTGATCAGACCTCTCGCATCACAGCTGTGAAGCTGACATTTCTGCTGTTTGAAGCCACAGAACTTGAGATAATTTGCTACGGCAGCAATAGGCGAGAAATATGGCCACAAGAGTGGGGGGACAGCATGAGCCAGGTTGTGTCTTCATGGATTTTTTTTTTTTAATTGGAGTATAATTGCTTTACAATGTTGTATTAGTTTCTATTGTACAACGAAGTGAATCAACCCTAAGTATACATAAGTCCCCTCCCTCTTGGACTTACCTCTCAACCCTCCCCCCTCATCACACCCTCTAGGTCACCACAGAGCTCTGTGAACTCGCTGTGCTAAACAGCAGCTTCCCACTGGCTATCTCTCCTATACATGGTGGTGTATATATGTCAATCCAATCTCCTGATTCATCCCAACCCCCGCGCCTTGCCCCCATGTGTCCATTCACTACATCTTCCTCTCTGTTCCTGCCTTGCAAATAGCTTCTTCTGAACCATTTTTCTAGATTCCATATGCTGCTGCTAAGTCACTTCAGTCGTGTCCAACTCTGTGCGACCCCATAGATGGCAGCCCATCAGGCTCTCCCATCCCTGGGAGTCTCCAGGCAAGAACACTGGAGTGGGTTGCCATTTCCTTCTCCAATGCATGAAAATGAAAAGTGAAAGTGAAGTCACTGAGTCGTGTCCAACTCTCAGCGACCCCATGGACTGCAGCCTATCAGGCTCCTCCGTCCATGGGATTTTCCAGGCAAGAGTACTGGAGTGGGGTGCCATCGCATTCTCCATGAGATTCCACATATACTCAGTAATATGCCTATTTTCTCTTTGACTTAAGATAGAGAGATGGTCAAGAGGCACATGAAAAGATGCTCAGCATCACTAATTATTAGAGAAATGCAAATCAGAGCTACAGTGAATGTATCACCTCACATTGGTCAGAAGGGCCTTTAAAAAAAAAAAAAAATCTACGAGAGAGTGCATGGAGGAGAGGGAACTGTCTTGCACTCTTGGTTGGAATAGTAAATTGCTGTCGCCTCTATGGAGAACAGTATTTGCTGTGCTAAGTCACTTCAGTCGTGTCTGACTCTGTGCAACGCTATGGACTGCAGCCTTCCAGGCTCCTCTGTCTGTGGGATTCTCCAGGCAAGAATACTGGAGTGGGTTGCGATTTCCTCCTCCAGGGGATCTTCCTGACCCAGGGATTAAACCCAGGTCTCCTGCACCTTCATTGCAAGTGGATTCTTTACCGCTGAGCCACCAGGGAAGCCCTGGAGAACAGTATGGAGGTTCCTTAAAAAATTAAAAGCAGAACTACTATACAACCCAGCAATCCCACCACTGGGCATTGATCTTGAGAAATTTGTGGCTGTTTTGACAATGCTTTGCATCTTTATCAAGACAGGATTCTCAGAAGTCACTGAGGTGAACACAAATGTATGCCTCTGTCTTTGCAATATAAGCTTTTTTTTAAACCATTATTTTTCAGATATATTTTCTGATACACTGACAGTTCAGTATTTCCATTTTTTTTCTGTATGTGTGGTAAGTATTTCAACTTATCATTATGCTTTAAAGAACAAGCACATGGATTCCTTTAGGATATGGAGCTGGTTGTTTTTATATCTTCATGCTGTGAAAGATAAGCCGAGGAGCCGAAAGCTCACCCGCTGGGCTGTGTGGAGGCTCCAGTCCAGGGTCTAGGAGCTCAATGAGAGCAGAACTCAAGGCTGCATGTTTACGGCGAGTCAGTGTCAGGAAAGGAGTGAAAAACATCCATGAGAATTTATGTGCTTCACAAATGTCACCATTATTCCCTTCTAACAACAAAATTTATGATCTTCCCCCTATTTCTTATCTGAATCTATGTGTCCTAAACTGTGAAACGTGACCTAGACTGATAATAAATGACCAAGTGAAAAGGCACGCACTGATGGAAGAGCACGCGGACAGACGCTAGGGTGGAGGGAGGCTGAGCGTTGGAGTCAGAATTCTGTGCAAGAGGAGGATGCTGTGGCACTTGAAAGGTGCAGGATCAGACAAGTGAGGTGACTTCTCTGAGCTCCGTTTCCTCATCTGTACATCAGGGACAGTGTGATCTGCTTTAGTACACTATTAGGGGATGAGATGAACGTCTAGCAAGAATCCAGCACAAAGTAGGTGCTCATTAAATCGCAGGGGGATGAGCGAGAGAACACATTCTATGGCCCCTTCTCAGCTCACCATGTTCTTACCCTCACTGTGTCAGAAGTTTCCTGAACATTCCAGTCAGCCTTGTCTGCAGGAAAAAGCTTCAGATCCTTGATTAGAGCTCATGGCGTACCCTTGGCTTTGATATTTATATGACCTTTTAACTTCTATGCAG
>SJYT01050539.1:430581-440683 GCA_006410635.1 Cephalophus harveyi | reverse complement strand
AAGCTGAAACTCCAGTGCTTTGGCCACCTCATGCGAAGAGTTGACTCATTGGAAAAGACTCTGATGCTGGGAGGGATTGCGGGCAGGAGGAGAAGGGGACAGAGGATGAGATGGCTGGATGGCATCATTGACGTGATGGACGTGAATCTGAGTGAACTCCGGGAGATGGTGATGGACAGGGAGGCCTGGTGTGCTGCTATTCATGGGGTCACAAAGAGCTGTACATGACTGAGTGACTGAACTGAAATGAACTGAACTGAACCTCCGTGTGAAATAGGGCTGAATAATTTGAACAATGCATGTAGCTGTGGTTAAGGAGAGGTGTCCGTGTGCCTGGCAGCTGTTTATTTTGTATATTTGTCCAAACTGTGACCTACTCGTACTTCTTATTGCTATTGGAGTGGTGAACCGATACGCAAAAGAAGGCAAAGTGTTTAGACGGAGGTGGGGGCGATGCTGACTGCGGGGTGTTGTTAACTGTATCCACACATGCTGGGGAAAGGAGAATGGAAGTAAGGTCTCCAATGTCTTTTTTACGAGGACATTAATCCCATCATGGGACCCCTGCCCTCTCCACCTTGTCTAAATCTAATCATCTCCCCAAAGTCCCTTTTTTGATTGCAATCACACTGGGGAATAAAGTTTAAACGTGAAGTTTGAGCGAACACAATTTAGTCCAAAGAGATATCCCTTAAAAAATGCTAGAGTTTCATGAAAACTTTTCTACATAGATCGTAGCTCATGAAAAATTCATTTACCTTGAGTACTGAAGAATGTACTTGTTTCAGAAATGTTTCGGCTGAAGTGCCTCTAATGGCTGAGTGCTTCGTTTCTTTTAGGATAGAGCTTTGGATGGGAAAGAAGCCTGGGGCTGAGAGAGAGCGCTGCTCAGAGACGGGTGGACTGCCAAGACTCTGAGAAGGTGTATTCCTTCTTGTCTGTTGGAGACCCAAAGTGCTTCAAAATATATTCCTGGAAGAAGATTTTGACATGCACCTTTAGGAGAAACAAATTAAAATAAAACGGCTTATTTTATGGCTAATATTTAGAGATTTCCTTCACTCATTTGCACCATAAAAATTCTGGGCCATTTATCAAATTTGAAAGGATAAAATCTCTTGAAACATGTGCTGAATAGGTACTTTTTTTTTTTTGCTGTTTAGATGGTTCACTTGGGGTGTTTAATCAATCTCTTAGGATAAAAAGGGATACCAGGGAAAACAGTTTGAAAAGGAACAGAAAATAAATTTATAATCATGTAGTTGAAAATTTCTAGCAAAAACAATGATTTGACTCCAGGTTTCTCTAAGTGGAAATTTAGATTACCTCATTTCCAAAGAATAGAAAGGTGAAGTGTGTGTGTGTGTGTGTGTGTGTGTATGAGAGAGAGAGGGAGAGAGAGAGAGAAAGAGAGAGACTGACATATTGGTGTCAATTTACATATCAGTGAAACTGCTAAAGATTCATTAAAATGAAAGAAAAAAAAGGTATATGAGCAAAAGATCTTAGTAGGAACATTTTGAGGCTGTGTTCCATCTACCAAGTTCATAGAAATGTGAGTTCTAGGTAGAATTTGCAGAAATCCAAGGAAAAAGCCAGGGTGCTCAAGCCTTTAGAGCCAGTATGTTGGGTATATTTACAAAAGCCTCTCAGATAGGAAGTTAGACTGCGGGAGGTCTCATTTTCAATATGTCTGCATAACACCAATAAATAGTAACAAAATTTATATCTCAATATGGCAAGAAATAGCCTTCTTTAACTTTCACCTCCCACATTTTTTTTCTCTCTAATACATTTGCTGACCACAATGCTCATTAGTGGCAAATATAAAGGAGAGATGGTAAATAATAATTTCTTTGTAGTTATATGGCACCTTTGATCAGAGCACCTCAAAGTTTTCATGACTCATTAATCTGTGAAATACATCAGTGAAGTATGAAGCTGTCAAGGATTACTACCCTCCATTTGTAAGCAGAGAAACTGAGGCATTTGCAAGAAACTATCCAGGTCATTCAATGATTTGTTGACAAAGTCAGGGACATGATCTATGAACCAGATCTAATTAGAGCAAAGACAAACAGGGCTCCACGGAAGCCAGTTGCTTCTGTGAAATTGCTGAGAAGCTTTATGTATTGCCTGGAAACAACACCGCATTAGAAGACATGCTTTTTATTTAGTTTTCATTTTGAGTGATTTCTTCCATTTAGTGATGAAGACCTCTCCACAGCTTCCTGTTTAGATCATTTAATAGTGAGCCATTTCCTTGAGATTTCTTTGGCTTGCATTTCTTCTATGTGAAGAAAGAATATGGGGACTTCCCTGGACATCCAGTGGTTGGGACTTCACTTTGCAATGTAGAGGTTGCCCCTGGGGAGCTAGACTCCCACCTGCCTTGCGGCCAAGGTACAGAAGCGGTGTTGTAACAAATTCAATAACGACTTAAAGAAACAACGTATTTCTTATGAAACAGCTTAAGTTAATTACTAATAGAAAAAATGAAAATAATTTTTACATATATTTATACATGTCCATACTGTTCATGGGGTTCTCAAGGCAAGAATACTGAAGTGGTTTGCTATTCCCTTCTCCAGTGGACCACATTCTGTCAGACCTCTCCACCATGACACATCCATCTTGGGTGGCCCTACACGGCATGGCTTATTTTCATTGAATTAGACAAGAATACTTCAGTATTCTTGCCTTGAGAACCCCATGAACAGTATGAAAAGGCAAAATGATAGGATACTGAAAGAGGAACTCCTCAGGTCAGTAAGTGCCCAATATGCTACTGGAGATCAGTGGAGAAATAACTCCATCCCATGAAGGGATGGAGCCAAAGCAAAAACAATTCCCAGTTATGGATGTGACTGGTGATAGAGAAAGGTTCGATGCTGTAAAGAGCAATATTGCATAGGAACCTGGAATGTTAGGTCCATGAGTCACAGCAAATTGGAAGTGGTCAAACAGGAGATGGCAAGAGTGAACGTCGACATTCTAGAAATCAGGGAACTAAAATGGACTGGAATAGGTAAATTTAACTCAGATGACCATTATATCTACTACTGCGGGCAGGAATCCCTCAGAAGAAATGGAGTAGCCATCATGGTCAACAAAAGAGTCCGAAATGCAGTACTTGGATGCAATCTCAAAAATGACAGAATGATCTCTGTTCGTCTCCAAGGCAAACCATTCAATATCACAGTTATCCAAGTCTATGCCCCAACCAGTAATGCTGAAGAAGCTGAAGTTGAACGGTTTTATGAAGACCTACACGATCTTTTAGAACTAACACCCAAAAAAGATGTCCTTTTCATTATAGGGGACTGGAATGCTAAAGTAGGAAGTCAAGAAACACCTGGAGTAACAGGCAAATTTGGCCTTGGAGTACGGAATGAAGCAGGGCAAAGGCTAATAGAATTTTGCCAAGAGAACGCACTGGTCATAGTAAACACCCTCTTTCAACAACACAAGAGAAGACTCTATAGATGGACATCACCAGATGCTCAACACCAAAATCAGATTGATTATATTCTTTGCAGCCAAAGATGGAGAAGCTCTGTACAGTCAACAAAAACAAGACCGGGAGCTGACTGTGGGTCAGATCATGAACTCCTTATTGCCAAATTCAGACTTAAATTGAAGAAAGTAGGGAAAATCACTAGACCATTCAGGAATGACCTAAATCAAATCCTTTATGATTATACAGTGGAAGTGAGAAATAGATTTAAGGGACTAGATCTGATAGACAGAGTGCCTGATGAACTATGGATGGAGGTTTGTAACATTGTACAGGAGACATGGATCAAGACCATCCCCATGGAAAAGAAATGCAAAAAAGCAAAATGGCTATCTGAAGAGGGCTTACAAATAGCTGTGAAAAGAAGAGAAGCAAAAAGCAAGAGAAAAGGAAAGCTATAAGTACCTGAGTGCAGAGTTCCAAAGAATAGCAAGGAGAGATAAGAAAGCCTTCCTTAGCAATCAATGCAAAGAAATAGAGGAAAACAACAGAATGGGAAAGACTAGAGATCTCTTCATGAAAATTAGAGACACCAACGGAACACTTCATGCAAAGATGGGCTCAATAAAGGACAGAAATGGTATGGACCTAACAGAAGCAGAAGACATTAAGAAAAGGTGGCAAGAATACACAGAGGAACTGTACAAAAAAGATCTTCATGACCCAGATACTCACGATGGTGTGATCGCTCACCTAGAGCCAGACATCCTGGAATGTGGACTCAAGAGGGCCTTAGGAAGCATCACTATGAACAAAGCTAGTGGAGGTGATGGAATTCCAGTTGAACTATTTCAAATCCTGAAAGATGATGCTGTGAAAGTGCTGCACTCAATATGCCAGCAAATTTGGAAAAGTCAGTAGTGGCCACAGGACTGGAAAAGGTCAGTTTTCATTCCAATCCCAAAGAAAGGCAATGCCAAAGAATGCTTAAACTACTGCAAAATTGCACTCATTTCACATGCTAGTAAAGTAATGCTCAAAATCCTCCAAGCCAGGCTTCAGATATGTCCAACCTAGATAGCATTTTCAAAAGCAGAGACATTACTTTGCCGACTAAGGTCCGTCTAGTCAAGGCTATGGTTTTTCCTGTGGTCATGTATGGATGTGAGAGTTGGACTGTGAAGAAGGCTGAGCGCCAAAGAATTGATGCTTTTGAACTGTGGTGTTGGAGAAGACTCTTGAGAGTCCCTTGGACTGCAAGGAGATCCAACCAGTCCATCCTAAAGGAGATCAGTCCTGGGTGTTCATTGGAAGGACTGATGCTAAAGCTGAAACTCCAGTACTTTGGCCACCTCATGCGAAGAGTTGACTCATTGGAAAAGACCTTGATGCTGGGAGGGATTGGGGGCAGGAGGAGAAGGGGACAACCGAGGATGAGATGGCTGGATGGCATCACCGACTGGATGGACATGAGTTTGAATAAACTCCAGGAGTTGGTGACTGACAGGGAGGCCTGGAGTGGTCTGATTCATGGGGTCACAAGGGAGGCCTGGAGTGGTCTGATTCATGGGGTCACAAAGAGTCAGATGTGACTGAACTGAACTGAACTGATACATGTCCATGGGCTTCCCTCATAGCTCAGTTGGTAAAGAATCCGCCCGTGATGCAGGAGACCCGGTTTGATTCCTGGGTCTGGAAGATCCACTGGAGAAGGGATAGGCTACCCCTTCCAGTATTCTTGGACTTCCCTTGTGGCTCGGCTGGTAAAGAATCCGTCTGCAATGTGGGAGACCTCAGCTGAATCCATGGATTGGAAAGATCCCCTGGAAAAGGGAAAGGCTACCCTCTCTAGTATTCTGGCCTGGAGAATTCCATGGTCTAAGTCCACGGGGTCACAAACAGTTGGACACGACTGAGCGACTTTCACTCTCACTTTCTTTCATACACGTCCATGGGCTTCCCAGGTGATGCTCCTGGTAAAGACTCTTCCTGCCAATGCAGGAGACATAAGAGATGGGTGTTCTGTCCCTGGGTGAGGAAGATCCCCTGGGCAAGGAAGTGGCAAACTGCTCCAGTATTCTTGTCTGGAAAATTCCATGGACAGAGGAGCCTAGAGAGATATAGTCCATGGGGTGGAAAAGAGTCAGACACGAGCAAGCATACATTGCTTGTTTATCCTTGTCCACATCTATAAATGTTTAGTCAATTAAATATCATCTGTCTGTCTTCAATTGATTTTGAAGCAATAGTCTGAAGAAAGATATTATATTCTACCTTGCAATTCCCATATAAATGAACATTAAAAGGATAATCCTGCAATATATATATATATATATATATTTTTTTTTTTTTTTTCCTGAAGCCAACTTCTCAGTTCCAAGATGACAAATCACATTTTCTTAAAAACTAGCCTCGCTCATAAAAGCAACTCATTTTATGGTTTCTTGAAAGAAAAAATATTAATTTTTTACATGATTATTTTTTCATTGCCCTTTCACTGTTGGTTGTTCAGTCGCTAAGTCATGTCTAACTTTTTGTGGCCTCATGGACGGCAGCACGCCAGACTTCCCTGTCTTCCACTATCTGCCAGAGTTTGCTCAAATTCATATCCATTGAGTCAGTGATGCCATCCAACCATCTTATCCTCTGTCATCCCCTTCTCTTCCTGCCCTCAGTCTTTCCCATCATCAGAGTCTTTTCCAATGAGTCAGCTCTTCACATCAGGTGACCAAAGTACTGGAACTTCAGCTTCAGCACCAGTCCTTCCAATGAATATTCAGGGTTGATTTCCTTTTACCCTGTAATGGTTGCTTAAGTTTTCAAAGGTTTGTGCTGTGAGATCCCGTCTATAAAGGAATAGATTACCTCATCTGCACACACAGAGAATTTTGTATTTTATATCTTTCTATCCCTGTTTTCTAGTACAGTTGACTCTTGAATCGTGTGAGGGTTAGGGGACCCCCAAGGAGTAGAAGATTCATGGATAAATTTATAGTTGGCCTTTTCATCACTGATTTCATAGCCTAGGAGTCAATCAACCTTTGATGGTGTAGGATGTATTTATTGAAAAAAGAATCTGCATATAAGTGAACTTGAGCAGTTCAAACTCATGTGGTTCAAGGGTCACTATATACATAGACCTTCAAGACTGCCCCTTTTAAAACATTTTTATTGGAGAATAATTGCTAAGACTGCCCATTGACTTCCTTGTTATTTAGCTATTTACTTTTCTCATATTATTAATATCTGTTTTATTTTTATGACACACCAAGACTCTCTTATTGTTATCTCCAGTGCTTTTCAGATAAAACCCAATGTCACTGGTTGTTTAAATGTGGTCCGTCAACCTCTCTTAGAATACTTGAGGTGCTAATTAGAATGTGCATTGCTGGGTACCCACACAGACCTACTAACTCATCATCTCTGGAGAAGGAGTCAGAATGAATAAATTTAGCACAAACATGCTAGGAGATTTTATTCATATTAAACTTAAGACCTTTCTTCATCTTCTAATGAAGAAGATAATACTTTGATAGCACTCACCATGTGCCAGGCATTGTTCTAAGCACTTTATATATAATAACATTTAATTCTCATATACAATTTTGAGAGGTTATGACCTTAAAAACAGTACCTTGCTAAGACCATGAATTCCTATTCTCCACCTACATTTGTAATACACTAATTGTAAATGAGGGAAGACAACACCTATAAAATACCAGCCAGCATTTCCTATTTAATTTATAGGAAGTTATAAAAGTAGTATAAGAGTTCCTGATTACCTTTCTCTCAGATTGAATTGCTTTTAAAAATTTTCACTGGAGTGGTAAAATTATGACATCTTTTTTTTTTTTTCCCATGGTAGAGTTAATTCATTCAATCTATCTTTGAGTTCTGGCCATAGTTGATGGGATATTTTCAGAAAAAAATTTGAATTTATTTTCATTTTTCATTGTCAGTTTTCATTTTTAGGGTCTTAAAATTTGCTCACTATTAAGTTCTCTCAAGAAACACCAACACAAAATTTCCCCCAAGGATGTTTTGGAGTGTGCTCGCGCTCAGTCGCTCAATAATATCTGACTGTCTGGGACTGTATATAGCCCACCAGGCTCCTCTGTTCATGGTTTCGGGATAAGCAAGGAAATATGAACATGGACATGGTGTTAAATGATATTAGTTTTTCAAATATATTGAAATTAACTGTATGAGTACCAGGCATTGGGTCAGGAATTTTTGATACTTTTTTTTTTTTTGTACCTAACCATGGGAGATAGGTGTGATGATTCTCATGTTTTAGGTGAGGAAACTGAAGCAGCAAGCCTGTTATTCTTTTCTCATTTTTCTCCCAGAATTCTCAGGTGTCCCTGTCCGCTTTCCTTGACTCCTCAAATTTTCTCTCCTTCCATTCTTTGCGGTAGATACCGTAGCATTTTGCTGGAGGAGGTCATAGGTGCATACTCTTTCCGAACCTTGTATTCGTGGATTCTTACACTACTCCATGACTTTCCTCTAGAGTTGTTACAACTCGACTCTCACATTTGAGAGAACTGATGGAAATATATTTAAATAGCATGCCACTTAAATTATTTTTTAAAAAGCAATTTTCCACTGTAGATTTAGAAACCAACAGATCTATTTTAGCCAGCATAATTTCTGATTAACTAATTTAATCTGTGCAAAATTACATAAGCAAACCTGAAACAAGCCTCCATCAATTTTCTTGCCTTTGGATGTAACATAATATTTTCAAAAATGAACCAAATAGAGTAATTAGCCCCCAGGCAGAGCAAATGGCTCTAATAGCCATCTCCCACACATTTCTATGGTGGAAAGATTGAAAATGAATACAGCAATGTGGCAGCCCATGGGTTAAAGCCCTGCATGTACCCTCTTCAGTAACAGTTTGGAATATTAATACCTAGGGTTACCTTTTCAGAAGTTCAAGGTAAGAAAAGAGAATTATATCTTCCCTCTAGGCTGCCAAAATCTCTCTTCTGATGGACTGCCTGATTTCAACCTTCCAGGGGTGCTTCCCTGCTGGCTCAGTGATAAATAATCTGCCTGCAATGCAGGGGATCTGGGTTTGATCCCTGGGTGGGGAAGATCCCCTGGAGAAGAGAACAGCAACCCACTCCAGTATTTTTGCCTGGAGAATCCCATAGACAGAGGAGCCTGGTGGGCTACAGTTCATGGGGCTGTAAAGAGATGGGCACGACTTACTGACTAAACAATAATATGATTTCAACAGAGCTTGAAAGTGAACAGACTTTCTTGCATTGTTAACAGAGGGTCACTTTCCGCACTAATTGTCCCTCAGGGAGAGAAGCTTGCCAGTGTAAGAGATGACACAGTGATCAGTATGAAAATACCAGGGGAGTATTGTTTGAATAGCGTTATAGGTGATTCTGAAATGCTGCTTTGATGGTGGTGATGTGGTGGTGTCAGGGGATGTCACTCCCTCCACAATTAAGAAACACTGAATTAAATAGTATGACTCCATATAAGAAGCATTGACTAATTTGATGAAAGTGATTTTGATTCAATGTGTATATTATATTGTAAAATAAAGAAAAAGTCAAAGCAATTTTCCAGGGGAAGAGGTGTCCCTGATGGTAAAACTAACTCATCCTTCCTTATTGCGGGTTATCACTCTATCCTCCTTTTAAAATTCCCTATTTTTACAAGGCTTCCCTGGTAGCTCAGATGGTAAAGAATCTGCCTGCAAGGCAGGAGACGCAGGTTTAATCCCTGAGTCAGGAAGATCCCCTGGAGAAGGAAATGGCTACCCACTTCAGTATTCTTGCCTGGAATATTCCATGAACAGAGGAGCCTGGCGGGCTACAGTCCGTGGGGTCATAGGAGTCAGACACGACTGAGCGACTTAACACTTTTCTTCATCGCCATTGTGTTGTGCTTAGTTGCTTAGTCTTGTCCAACTTTTCTTCATACACCATTCTGGACCAATTGTTTGCTCCTTTTCCTTATTTTCATAATATTTTCAAGAACTAATTTTTTTATTTGTTTTGGTTTTATTTGGTACAAAACCAAATAAAAAATTACTATTAATAAACCAAATAAAAAATTAATATTAATAATAGTAGTATTATTAATAATATTACTATTGCTATTACTCATTCAATTTCTCTTTAACTGATTCCTTTCTTTATCTTTATTATTTCCTGTTATTGTATCACCGCATGATGTGCAAATTTACCCCATCCCAAATTTACTTCGTCTAGAAAGGCTGATGATGCCATACACACACACCAAGAGGATGGAGGTTCCTTAGAAAACTAAAGCTGCCATATGATCCAGTAATCCCACTCCTGGGCATATATCCATAGAAAACCATAATTTAAAAAGATATCAGTTCAGTCGCTCAGTCGTGTCCGACTCTTTGCGACCCCATGAATCGCAGCACGCCAGGCCTCCCTGTTCACCACCATCTCTCGGAGTTCACTCAGACTCACATCCATCGAGTCCTTGATGCCATCCAGCCATCTCATCCTCGGTCGTCCCCTTCTCCTCCTGCCCCCAATCCCTCCCAGCATCAGAGTCTTTTCCAATGAGTCAACTCTTCGCGTGAGGTGGCCAAAGTACTGGAGTTTCAGCTTTAGCATCATTCCTTCCAAAGAAATCCCAGGG
>SJYT01050539.1:281706-423670 GCA_006410635.1 Cephalophus harveyi | reverse complement strand
ATCAACCCTGGGATTTCTTTGGAAGGAATGATGCTAAAGCTGAAACTCCAGTACTTTGGCCACCTCATGCGAAGAGTTGACTCATTGGAAAAGACTCTGATGCTGGGAGGGATTGGGGGCAGGAGGAGAAGGGGACGACTGAGGATGAGATGGCTGGATGGCATCACTGACTCGCTGGATGTGAGTCTGAGTGAACTCCGAGAGATGGTGATGAACAGGGAGGCCTGGCGTGCTGCGATTCATGGGGTCACAAAGAGTCGGACACGACTGAGCGACTGAACTGAACTGAACTGAATGAAGCAGGACTATTTTAGAGAAATAAAAAACCAAAAACCAAAAAATTGTGTCTTTAAGGCAGTATACTTAAATTATGCTGAATTTAGGGTAGTAATCATGAAATCATGTTGTTTGGGACTCCTTGACCGAGCATTGCACACTGACAACTTCACCTCAATTTTCACTATTTTAAAAGATCAAGTCAGAAATAAAATACATAAACTTCTCATGATTCCAATTGCCCTGACTAGTTCTAGCAGCGCTTGGTGAAGCAGAGCATTATGGGTGCCAGTCTTTTACTGAAGGCCATTTTCTGCTGGCAGCTTCATTATAAGAAATGACTGGACACCTTAGTGGACATACCTTAGAAGAGGGGAATTCACGAATGACTCTGTTAGTTTTGTAAGGGGCATGCAGAGTCAGAAAAATTTAACCTTCATTATGCCATTAAAAAGTAAGAACATAGCGAAAATCATCAGTGTCTAATGAGGTGTAATCCACTAAGATTAATGGAAGACCAACAAAGCCTTAGGTGGAATTACATGAGCAGAGAAATCACCTGCTTTGATTGAAAAGAACAAAGAGAGAACAAAAGAAAAAGAGGTATTTGAATTACAAAATTCTACTGGCAGGAAACAGGATTAGAAAATCACTTAGAATAAGCATGTGCTACCTTTCATGAAAAAAGGAAGGACTATCCAGAAGATGACACCAGAGTCCAGAGAACCGAGCTGAGAGCCACAGAGTTCTTCTCAGATCTTGAAGCTTAATCAAGGACTTCCCAGTACTTGTCTGGACTTCATGATCACTGTAGAAGATGCTTCTAGCCTTCTGTTATTCAAGCGTGCGTGCGTGTGTGCTAAGTTGCTTCGGTTGTGTCTGCCTCTTTGCAAACCTATGGACTGTAGCCCATCTGGCTCCTCTGTCCATGGGATTCTCCAGGCAAAAATACTGGAGTGGGTTGCCCTGCCTTCTTTCAGGGGATCTTTCCTATCCAGGGAGAGAAACTGTATCTCTTATGTCTCCTGCAGTGGCAGACATAAACCAGAAATTTTTTTTAACCACCAATGCCTGTTATTCATACCTTTGTGTCATTCCCTCTGACACTGTACAAGGATAATTATCTGCATGACCAATAGCATACAGTAGAAGTGATGGAATGTCATTTCCAGGATTAAGTTATAAAAGGGCTGCGGCTTCCATCCTGAGTTCCCTCTCTCTCTCATTCATTTTCAGTCAATACGTTGATATTTGCCTGTATGGTATCTTCTCAGAACATCTGGAGGAATGTTTTAATAGGATTACTATATATTACAGTTTTCAAGGGAGAGTTCTGGGTTATGCCTGTTGTCCTAGAATAATTAAAATCTTCCCTTGACTTCAAAATGTCCTGGATTAAATCATAAATTATATGATCACAATTATTATTAGCATCACTAGAATCCTAAATATCTAGCCGCATATCCCTTTCTGTCTTGTTAAACTGTACTATTAAAGGGTGTGTGTATGAGAGAGAGACAGAGAGGCAGAGATAGGGAGAGAGAGAGAACAGAGAAATAGAAAGAGACAAAGAAAGCTGTGCTGGTACCCCAAGGCATCTCTGCTTCTTTTGGTTATGTCATGTACTATTCTCTCTACCTTTTTGGCCAAAAAGTAACTAAGCAGACTGAGAAAATTCAGATTTCGTAATAAGGTGGCTTATTGTTTGTTGTTTAGTCATTAAGTCTTGTCTGACTGTTTTGTAACCCCATGGACTGTAGCCTGCCAGGCTCCTCTGTCCATGGGATTTCCCAGGCAAGAGTACTGGAGTGGGTTTCCATTTTTTTTTTCCTCCAGGAGATCTTCCCAACCCAGTGATCAAACTCACATCTTCTGCCTTGACGAGTGGCTTCTTTACCACTGAGCTGCCTGAGCAGTCCGTGAGCGGGCTACCATTGGTATAATTCCCATGCTCATATTGGAACCTAAGCCTCTAAGAGTCAGCATACCCTGGTCTTGGAAAAGCCAGCTTTTACATAGATGTTCAAGTGCATTTTGAATATATATATTTTTTCATTTCTGTTTTCTTTCATGCAGGATTTGACATGTGACTGGGAAGGACTTGGTGAATACATTCCTATGTCATGTTTAAAGAGCGACAGAACATTTGAGAAGTATGTTCCCTTAGTGGTACATTTAATGTGTTTTATTTTCTTGTTTGTTCCTTTTGGTGTGGACTAATTATGGGCTACCCCCTAGCTTGATTCACCCTAAGGTTCCGGTCTGGGAGACTCACGACCCCATTTCCTCCTGGGATGTACCCATGCCTTTTCGTTCATACAGGACAATTGGGGGAGGGGATTTCAGCCTTTCAGAGACTATTCAAATCCCTGATCCAGGGTAGGAGCTTCTGAGATTGGAACATGGCAGTCTCTGCCCCTGCATCTCAGCTCAGGAGGTGCAGTGGTAGGTACAGGTTCAGAGGTTCTCGGGGGGATGGTCTCCCGTGGAAGCTTGGGCTTCCCCCTCTTTGACTATGTGACCTACAACGGGATGTTGAGGGACAGAACTTTACTCAGCATCAGCTTTTCATCAGTGAAGCAAGAATAATAATACCTTGGTGGATTATTTTAAGGGTTAAATGAGATAATAAATATAATGCATTTCAAAGAGTGAGCATGAGAAGCACTAAATAAATACCAGTTAATACTGTGGTTCACAGCGGGGATCAATTTTGCCCCTTAGGGGACATTTAGCAATAACTGGAGATATTTTTGATTGTCATGACTGGACCTAGGGGGAAGCTGTTAACAGCATCTAGTGGGCAGAGGACAGGCATCTTACTAAACATTCCATAATGCACAGGGCAACAAAGAATTATGTGGTTCAAAATGTCAACAGCACGGAGGCTGAGAAACCTTGTTATAAACCAGTGCTGTTTATTCATTGCCGTTTTACTTAACTCTTAATCCTACTAGCAGTGAAAATAAAGTATCATCTGACAACTGTCTATGAATATTATTCAGTACTTGAAAAAATAGGCCATATGGGCAGGATTACATATTGCTGAGGTTTCCTTCCAATACTCAATAAGGTATTGACAAGCATACCTACTACATGCTACATTTCTAGAGATAGGACTTCATCCCCAAATAGCCAGGGGCATTGGTGCCCCATTATATGTGAGAGAAAATTAATTATAGGCTAACTTATGGTCATGAAAATTTGAACTAACCTAAATATCTAATAACAAGGGATTGTTTAAATAAATTACAGTAGACACTTAAAATTAAATACTAAGTCATTGCTAAAAATTTGTACTTAAAAAAATTAATCTCCTGGAAAATATGTATAATGCACAAAGTGAGAAATACAGGTTACAAAGTATTTACCGCATCGGCCTCATTTTGTAAAAGAAGAAACAGTGAGTCTTGCTACCTAGCTGTGAAGAATTCTCACGCTCAGCTGCTCAGTGGTGTCTGACTCTTTGCAACCCTACGGACTGTAGCCCGCCAAGCTCCTCTATCCATGGGATTTCCCAGTCTAGAATACTGGAGTGGGTTACCATTCCCTTCTCCAGGGGATCTTCCCAACCCAGGGATTGAACCCATGTCTCCTGCATCAGCAGGCG
The DNA here is from genome assembly GCA_006410635.1 of Cephalophus harveyi. Lineage (NCBI taxonomy): Eukaryota > Metazoa > Chordata > Mammalia > Artiodactyla > Bovidae > Cephalophus > Cephalophus harveyi. The sequence goes on along the minus strand of SJYT01050539.1, from coordinate 419,784 downwards.
GGTTCTTTCCCACTGAGCCACCAGGGAAGCCCTAGCTGTGAAGAATAGACCTCTGTATCTTACCAGTGTTTATCTCTGGGCTGAGGACTAATGAGTGACTTTGATGGGGGTATTTTTATAAAATTAGATTTTATATAGCACACAAACATACATGGATATTTACATAATTACAAAAGTGATAATAAGAGCTGTATACAGGAGAGAAAAGAACACTCTGCTACAAGTCCTGACTCTGAAGTAAGGTGATGTCTGGCTCCTGGTCTAGAGTACGGTGACTCCAAGGGGCCACAAACCACTAGACTTATCTCTAGGTAGCCGGCATCCTCCTGAAGCTGTTTATTAACCTTTTGATGTGCATTGCATTCTTTTTTAACTAAGGAAGGTATTTTTAGAAACTTTAATTACAAAGAACGCAAATTACAACTGAGAACCCTGCTTTCTTACCCCCCCTTAGGATGATTATCATGAGTTCAGTATATAATTATTTAGATTAAGTTTTTAGGATATTTCACTAGGGCTTTACATTTTTTTTTGCCACAGGAACAAAGAAAGAAACTGAGGAAAACATCTCACTGTGGTTTACATAACATGTCTGATGTTTACTAATGAAATCGGTTTACCTTCATAACTGTATAATAGGGTCATTACAGACAATAGATACAGTAGTTTAAAAGTAATAAAATTTACAACAAAGTGTATTTAATTTGAAATTGAATTGCCAGCAAATGGGTGTCCTAATGAACTCTTGTGTCAATGTAGCTCTAACTAAATTAAGGGGAATCATTTCTATCCCAGGAAACTAAATCAGCTGTGAGATCCAAAAAGGCCATTCCTCTGGTGGAGGGGCTGTCATTGCCACAGATGGCCCTGCTGATGGAATTCAGCTCAAGCCAGGAGAAGTGAAATGCAAGGTCCTTCTGAATTCAAATGAATTTGGAAATGCTGGCTGTTAGAAATTGTGAAGATTGAAGGAAAAAAAAGAAGAAAAAAAAAGAGGTGATAAAGAAAAACCTCAAATCAAGCCAGTAAATGTTAATAGGAGGAAAAACTTGGGGAACGTTTTGAAGCTAGACACAGATCTTGAAGCCTTCCCAGGTGGCACAATGGTAAAGATCCCATCTGCCAGTGCAGGAGACGTAAGAAATGTAGATTCAATCACTGGGTCAGGAAAATCCCCTGGAGAAGGAAATGGCAACCCATACCAGTATTCTTGCCCAGAGAATCCCATGGACAGAGGCTACAGTCCATGGGGTTACAAAGAGTGGGACATGAAGTGACTTAGAATGCATGGATAGATTTTGATCTCTGGACACTGTATTAAAAACAATAGAAAGATTATGTCATATCAGCTATTCACTTCTTTAAATAATTCTTCCCCATGGTTTCTCCAACAATTCATAAGATTGAAGGGACGATGATAGAAAAGGAAGTGGTAACACATTTTATCAAGTATTGGATCTGGTACTTTCCAAAACAAGTCATTTTTAATTGTTGGAAGATCTTTAGCTCATATGTTGTTGTTTAGGTGCTAAGTCGTGTCCAACTCTTTGTGACCCCGTGGACTGGGATTTCCCAGGCAAGAATACTGGAGTGGGTTGACATTTCCACCCCAGGTTATCTTCCTGGCCTAGGAATTGGAACTCTTGCATGCGTGCCTACTAAATTGCCTCAGTCATGTCCCACTCTGTGCGACCGTCGCTATGGACTGTAGCCTGCCAAGCTCCCCCGTCCATGAGATTCTCCAGGCAAGAGTACCAGAGTCGGCTGCTGCGCCCTCCTCTTACAGAGAGTCGCATATTTTATAGGGTTTCATTTCAGAAATGACTCACCTCCTTACTTGAATCCACTGTGGCGTGGTGTTTTTCTGACTCTTGTTATTCTGAAAGAACGTGCAAGGGCTACATCAGATTGTGTGTTGTATCAAAGGCGGACTTTTCCACTATCTGCCGTCATCGATTTCTCTTCTTTTCATCTCCCCTCTTACTATACCTGCTACAGAACCACAAGTCAAGGAGTAATTGCAGATCCCAATGTTTGTGAAGCAGGTGGCGTAGCCAAGCTCAGTACCCTCCCAGAAGTAACCCACCCGTCAAAGGGAGCGGCATGGCCTTGGCCCTGCTGGAAGGTGAGTTTCTGGAGACTTCTTCCCTCTGATGTAAAGAAGGTAAATCTAAGGTCAATTTCATTGACTCACTTTCTTGGTGTGCCTTTCCTCTTGCAAGGCCCACCCTTTAGATAAACAGAGTTCTAGCAGATCTTTAAAAATTTAATTAATTCCTTTTGCTTTTTGGCCCAGCCCCATGGCATGTGGGATCCTGGTTCTTCAACCAGGGCTTGAACCCACACCCCCTGCAGTAGAAGCGTGAGATCTTAACCGCTGGACCTCCAGGGATGTCCCTAGCAAGTCTTAACAACTCATTTTGAAGAGGGTTCTGTGCTGAAATAGAACTGCTAAAAGGTTCCATCACGAAGCCACTGGAATTCCTCGAAACTGGGTCCATAGAGCCAGGCTGGGTTCTCCCTAGACAATGAGGCCGACTTGCCACCATGCAAATGAGACAAGGCTTGACATTTGATGAATTTTCCATCTCCTCTCTCTCCTCTGCTGACACTCGCTCTGAGGAAGGTTGTAAATGCAAGAGAGATTGTGGTATAATTCCTCAGACTGGCATTTCTGCCCCCTAGTCACCATTCGATTATCTTCCAAATTGCTGTGTTTCAGAGAGATAAAGATTTTTTATGGCTTGCTGACTTGAAACAACCACGAGAGCCAGCAAAAGATGGCTAAGCGGCCATGCATAGTAATTCCATTGGTAAATGACAAAATCTTTGTTTGTATGACATTTCCAAAATTACTACAGAAGATGAATCTGAAATACGAAATGTCACATTTGGCATGCAAAACTATCACAATATATTTCAGTATAAAATTCATAGAGGCGTTTAATTTAGAATGTGTTTAATAACTCAGTCTGCCTGCATCAGTAATCCTGCCTTGAGGTTTAAAGAGATTGTCTTATTTATTCACACGGTGTTAATTTTAAAAATATTTTTGGCAACCAAAATGCTAAGGTTAAGTCTTTATTGTTAATTAAGATTTTATAATTAAACCAAAAAATAATTGTTATTCTGATTAGTGGTTGTCTGAATTGTATGAAAAAAGCAGAAGAAGTTTAGCAAGTTTCATTGTTTACTTAACTATGATTTGATTCCAGAAGCATACTGTCTATATGGAAATATATATTATCTCTCACAAAATAAAGTCTAGGCAGGATTAAAAACTGCTTTACTGTTAACTGCAGATTAATGGATGGTGCTACCAACATGGGTAGCTAGGAGAGCAACCTGTTTCTAAAAATGACATTAATTTTGCTTAAAGCACAGTGTAATAGAGAATTCTTTAAGGTCAAGTTATCCTTAAGGCTATTAGGGTAGAAAACATGACTTTATGAGTTTTGAGTTATTAATAATCTCAGTTTAATTTTTGTGCAATCTGAAGCAATAGGACATTAAACAGCTTATTAGTTTGTACCAACTTTTCAGCATTTACTAAAAATGAATGGCCCTTTGGTTCCAGCTGAAGGTAAGCAATGAAATTCAAATGTGCTGTAAAATATTCTTCTATCATAGTCTTTAGTTACATGCAGTTCATACCAAGTTTTAGGCTGAAGCAGATAGAAATGCTCTTCTTCCTTTATTTATTTAGACTCTCAGTTGAAGACTATGGGGCAAAGGGAGCTCACGTTGAAATTAAAGGCAAGCATTCGATCAGGTGAGGTGTTAGTCTGACCTGTTTTGCACATCACTCATCAATGGGGCCCATGATCTGTGATTAGTGAGAGAGGTAAGGGCTGTCACCGTTCAAGCTTGCTGTTCATGTTCATCCATCCCTTAAGAGGCCTGCTGTGTGGTTTTCAGAAGTGTTAGTTTCCTGTCCATTCTATCTCATTATAATAGATGAATGGTTTCTGATGTCACAGATCATTAACATACCACGCTTAAGAACTGGCTAAACTTTCCCTCGCATAATCGGTAGGCATGACTTTTGACCCCCTAATTACATCTCCTGTAGCCCGCCTCTGTTATCACAGCTAATACCTGACAATTACAGGTTGAGTAAAAATAATTGTCTACTTTTTCCCTCCCTGAGAAACGCATTGTGGCTAATTGTGTGGTTTTACCCAATTCCTGCATCGTTCAAGAAATTCAAGAAACCTGTCTTTTCTTTAGGTTGAGCAGAGTCGGTCACCTCAGCCTCTTCAGATACAGATGAAGTGCATCAGGGGTCTCAAGAACAAGGTGCCCCAAGGCTTCTACCTCCTCAAAGTGTCCCTGCTCAGTCAACCAGGCGGTCGTGTCTTACAATGGTACCCGGAGGAGCAGCTGAGGACCACGACACGCCCAGTGAAGCACGGTGGAAACTTTTATGATGTGGGACTGTTTTTCCATGAAAGCCTTTATGTGGTAAGCTGGTCTTTTTGCACATGGATCACTATCTGTCCAGCTTTCCACCTTAGATGGTTTTAGATATTCAACTTCGTGCACTAAACAGAAAGAATTTCATTCATTATTTAGCAAATACCCAATAAGCACCTGGTATGAGCCAAGCTCTGTGTTACATGCCAAGAGATCACTAACATGTGTATTTTGTGTGTGTGCAACTGTGTGTATACCTTGGTAGGCAGCCGGGGACACTGATTGTGGGTGAGAACCCAGCTTTAGGTAGGAAGAAAAGATGGAGGTTGTTTGGAAAATAGATTATGGATATAGGGGAAAGTGTTTACCAAGCAAAGGAATTCTGGAGGAGACAGTGCTGGAGGAGGAAGCTAGGGTTAAGTAAGATTAGAGAGTGATCATGGATGCAAGGATGAGAAGTGAGGGGTTCGAGATCATTGAGTCACCTTTGGAAGCAGAGAGGATAAGCTTAGCTTTTTCTCAGGCAACAGCACCAGGCAGATGAAGACAGGGAAGAAAGAGAAGAAAGGAGGAGGCTGGGTTAGTTCTAGAACCCTCACCATGTTCTGGTGCTTGAGATGCCAGGCTTGAGAGTAGACTTTGCTAATATTAGAATTGCCTTTTACACTGTTAATTTGGATGAACATTGTAACAAACAGTGTAGGTATCATGGGGCACCAAGGCTGACAAGATTCACTGAGGAACCAAGCCTCAGTTGACTCATCTGTGAAACAGAAGTTAAAAAAATCTGCTTACCAGAGGCATTACAAAAAATGAGGGGGTTGGGGAAACACACAGTGCCAATACACAGTAAGAATTCAGAAGTTTCTGTGGTATAATCGTTATAGTTATTCTGTCTCCCTGATGGAGAAGTCCATAAACGTTTATCAGGTGACTTTCATTTTAATACACATGACAAATGCTTATAACTATATATATTTAAACTTTAATTTTATACTGGAGTATGGCTGCTTAGCAATGTTGTGATAGTTTCATGTACGGAGTACAGCGACTCCACCATACATATACATGTACCTGTTCTCCGCCAAACTCCTCTCCCATCCAGGCTGCTGCATAATGTTGAGCAGAGTTCCCTGTGCCGTACAGGAGGCCCTTGTTGGTTATCCATTTTAAATATAGCCGTGTGTAAAAGTTGACCTCATACTCCCTAACTAGCCCGCCCCCTCGCTTTTCCTCCCTGGTGGAAGAAAATTTGTGCTCTAAGTGTGTGAGTCTGTTTCTGTGATAAACACATATTTTGAACAATTTTTGAATTAACTTTGCTTGAGAACAATGTTGATTAACATTTCTTTTTCTCTGATGAATGAACCCAAAGCCTTGTTAAGATGTGTGGAGTGCAGGTGAGAGGCATTAGTCAAGGGAGGATATGGAGAAGACTTACCCCTGGGGGAGCCCACTCCCCTGTAGAACCAGACTCTGAGGACAGGTGATAAGAAGGCAGCAGGTGCAGTTCAGCCCATGAGCCGAGATCTTGGTTCTCGCTATTTATCTCGGAGCAATTTCAGGAATGTGGTGACAGCTAAGATTTTAGTTAATAATTTAAAAAAAGGGTCCAGCCAGTACCTAATGGACAACTACATTCTTCTGGTAGATTTTAATTAAGTACCTACCCTTTTACAGCTTGGGTCTGGGCTACTGAATATGTCATTCAAAGAGCTTGCTATCTAGAGCCATCTGCATAAGTAGATGTTTTACGTCTGCATGTATGCTTAGTCACTCAACTGTGTCCGACTCTTTGCCCTCCCATGGACTGTGGCCCATCAGACTTCTCTGTGCATGAGATTCTCCAGGCAAGAATACTGGAGTGGGTTGTCATTTCCTTCTCCAAGGGATCTTCCCAACCCAGCGATCCAACCTGCGTCTCCGGCATCTCCTGCGTTGCATTCTTACTGCTGAGCCACCAGGGAAGCCCCTAACAGCGAGTGCTACAGATTAAATGTCAGGAGGGTTTAGTGGACAAAGAGGTCCAGCAAGAATGTCTTTGGGGACAAGAAGCAAAGCCGCAAAGAAACTGATGTTGTCAAAAAACGTGCACAGCATTGAGAAGTGCATCAAGTCCATAGGGAGAAGCAGAAGCTGCTCATTCCTCCAACAGTGAAATGCATTTTTCCCTTCCTGCCAAACAGAGCACAGAGTATCTTGGAATAGTTGAAATAACAACCTCCAATTTTCTTCCCCTGTGTCAGAAACCAACAAACCAAAATAATTACCTCCTGCCACAGCCAAGGAAAATTTATTCTTTAACAGCCTGACAAAATGTCACTGAATTACATCCATCCCTTGGTATCATCTAGCAAAATCCTGCATCCCCAAAGAGGTCTACTAGGCTATTTCACAAGCAGTGTATGTAAGAAAAGTACAAAAATTCAGGACAAAACAGAAACAAGCAAAGCACCAACACCTCCAGAATTTGACAGGAAAGAGAAGTCATCAGAGGCTGTTTGATTTCAGAATAAAAATGCTGTTGCTCAAAGTTCTGCTTGTTCCACTAGGTTCTAGCAAGTTTTTCCACTAACCACACAGTTCTGCCTGCCAGTCACTCTGCTGGCAGTTTGTGGGAGATTGACAGTTAAAACAACAAGGTTTAAAGAAGTGTCATTTTTCAGTAGTAGGATCAGATAACACAAAAACACACAAATGTGTTTGTGTATATAACCAATAAAAGGGCATCTAAGATATTTATGTCATTCCTTTCCAAATACAAGCCGAAGTCAGGGTCATTGCTCCATGAACAGGAGAAACTGGCTTCATATGGTTGTTTGAGAGTTCAAGACGTCTTACTCATGTAAAACAGGGAAAGATGGTCATCTATTTCTAGGCAGGCAGAAGGGACAGTCTTCCCTGGTGGCTCAGATGGTAAATTTGCCTGCATTGAAGGAGACCTGGGTTCAGTCCCTGTGTGGGGAAAATCCCCTGGAAGGGAATGGCAACCCACTCCAGGATTCTTGCCTGGAGAATTCCATGCACAGAGGAGCCTGGTGGACTACAGTCCATGGGGTCTCAAACAGTCGGACATGACTTAGTGACTAAATAACAACAAAAGGACACCAGTCATATGGTGGACTTTGGTAATAGTATCTGGGCCCAAAGAATGTTTCATTAATTACTAGATAGTCATGCTTAAATTCTCATTTGCATTGGTACAGGGATGGGCCATCTTAAGAAAGGATATAAATAGTAGGTTAAAAAGCAAAACCAGCAAAATGCAGGCAAAGAACATTGATTAATGAATTTAAAACATTTTCTGAAAGGTCATATGCTCATGTTGGGCTAAGCCCCAGGCAGGTCTAACCAACATGACCAGGCCCTTTGTGTGGAGCAGGTAACCCATGCTGACTTCAAATTTGCTGACATAACAGGGTTATTATTTCTGGAAGGATGTAGCATTCTGGAGCAATTTCTGTAATGATTCCATTAAGACCATGGTTTCCTTCAATTTAAGCCGATATATTTCACTTTTCACATTATTCTACACAACACAGGAAATAAAACCATGTCTTGGACTGAGTGTTTGTGTTACAGGAGGGAAAAAATTACTTGATTTTGATGGTACTTAACCCCATTTTATTCCATAAGTACATCTGTGGTTTTTTTAAATCACCTGTCAGTGTGAATAATGAGATTTTATGAATACTAGTTTAAAGGCAAAACCTGGTCTTATATTAAATTGTGGCAATTTTGAGGATTCCTTGAGGAAGACAGCAAGCACATGACATGATTTCCTTGGGTAGGATTTACAAGCACCCTCTATAGCTTCCCGGGTCGTGCTAGTGGTAAAGACTCCACCTGTCAATGCAGGAGCCATAAGAGACTCAGGTTTGATCCCTGATCTGGGAAGATCCCCTGGAGAAGGAAATGGCAACCTGCTTTAGTATTCTTGCCTGGAGAATCCCATGGACAGAGGAGCCTGGCAGGCTGCGGTCTATTGGGCTGCATAGAGTTGGACACAATTTAGCAATCGAGCATGCCCAAATTACCTCACAGTCGTGTAAGTTCAGTTTACCAACAATGAATACTACAAGGAAATGTTAAGATAATCTTAAGAGCCAAATCTTGGTATTAGTAGTTTCTAAAATAGAAATAAATCTGATTGAGAAGAAACACATCAATTTAGAGAAAAAGATATCATTTTAACATTAATTATATATGGGGAATCTGTCACTGGTAGTGAATAAGGAAATAAATATTATTTTGCGGTCTTATGATTTCATGTTTATTTAGTCTTATCTCCCCTCTTTAAACTACAAAAGCAATATTTTAGGTAAATATTTTCAAAACAGAGAAGTGAGCTCATAAACTGACTTCCTTGAGGCATGAGCAAACTTGACCTTGCTCATTCTCCTGTGGAAAGGTAGATGAAAGCCTGCTGATGTGCCTTCTAGAAATTTCCAGAGTACTTAGTCATGCTTGGAGACCTCCCCAAGTGCATCAGTTGATGTTAACAGCCAACTTGATTATTTTAAGGAAGAAGTTTCTCCAGATGATTTTTGATATTTCCAAGTGAAAATAGCCATTTTGGCCTTTCTGATTATAGAAGGCAACTTAAGCTCTTTACGAAGAAAATCAGAGAATTTAAAAAATACATGTCAAAGTCTAGTTTTCAGCAAGCATGTATTCCTATTCTGGAAGCACATTACCTGCATCCACACTTACCTTTTATTACTCATAGCTGTCTAACTACACACAGGAGATAAATAAATACATAATTTTGGGTTTAATAAACACATGGGTTTGAGTAAGTATATAATCACCTCAAACTTAGGAAAGGAGTATAGATAATAGAAGAGTCACACCAAGTGGTCCCAGCCGACACTGTGGGGTAAGCAAGTCACTCCGCTGAGTTGGCTCTGATTTTCTGACTGACATAATGGGGAGACATAGAAAAATGTTATTGCTTTAAGCACTGAATTTTGGAATTGTTTGTTATGCAACAATGGATAACTGAGGAACTTATTTGGCCCCTTCTATGACCTGACTGAACTGAACTAAACTGCACTGATTACCAAGAACTGGGCTTCCCAGGTGATTAAGTGGTAAAGAATCTACCTGCCAATGCAGGATATGCAAGAGATGGGGGTTTGATCCCTGGGTTGGGAAGACCCCTGGAATAGGAAACGGAAACCCACTCCAGTAATCTTGCCTGAAGAATTCCTTGGACAGAGGAGCCTGGCAGGCTACAGTCCATGGGGTCACAGAATCAGACATGACTGAGCATGCATGTGCAATTGACCAAGAACTATATCGAAAGTTGGAGAAATAAAGTCAGGGCTCTCAAATTGCTTGGGTAGCTGTTGCAAATTTAGTCTTGTGTGCTTAAAGAAGAATAGTTATATATCTGTATTCAGAGTTGGTTCACCCAAAAGGCATTTGATTCCTGTGTGCAATGCCTGGTCCTTGAGTTATGGTGTGTGTATGTATGAAGGAAGGTGTGGGAGATGGGAGCAGATAGGTAGAGGGCTCTTACAGACTGAGTTGTGTTCTCTCCAAATTCAGGGGCTGACGTCTTAAATCCCAGGACCTCTGACTGTGACTATGCTTGGAGACAAGGTCTCTTTGAGAGGTTAAGCTAAAATGAGAACATTGGTGATGCTTCAGTCGCTAAGTTGTGTCCAACTCTTACAACCCCACGGACTATAGCCCGCCAGGCTCTTCTGTCCATGGGATTCTCCAGGCAAGAATACTGGAGTGGGTTGCCATTTCCTTCTCCAGGGGATCTTCCTCACCCAGGAATAGAACCCAGGTCTCCTGCGTTGCAGGCAGATTCGTTACCAACTGAGCTACAAGGGAAGCCCACTTGCAACTGGGGTAAACTTGTAGCTGAGGACACTGGGGTAAATCCTAATCCAGTAGGACAGGTGTCCTTATAAGAGGGGATTAGGACACAGGAACCGTGGAAGACCACGCGAAGACACAGGGAGACAAGCAAGGAGAGAGCTTTCCGAAGAAACCAATCCTGGCATCGTGTTGATCTTGCACTTCTAGCTTCCAGATCTTTGAGAAAATGAGCTCCTGTTGTTTAAGTGTTCCAGTCAGCAGGGCTTTGCTATGGTGGTCCTAAAGAAACTTACATAAGGGCTCCTAAAGAACTGGTGACAATGAATTGTCCTTTGATTTAATGGGAAAGAAGAAACAATGACTAACTTCAGCCTTTTAGAATTCAGTACATCAATTTGCCATCACTGAAATAAGGGCTAAGAAAACCTGGCTTCAGCTTGCTGTGTTATTGAACTCTTTCATGAGTATATAGAATTTTAAGAAGTATGCACTCATGTGTGCTAAGTTGCTTCAATTGTGTTTGACTGTTTGCGAGCTTATGGCCTGTCCCCACCAGGGTCTCTGTCCATGGGCTCCTCTAGACAAGAATGCTGGACTGGGTTGCCATGCCCTTCTATCAGGCATCTTCCCTAGAGACCCAAGGATTGAAGCTGCCCCGCTTCTTAAGTCTCCTGTATGGCAGGCAGGTTCTTTGCTGCTGGCACCACCTGGGAAGCCCTTTAAGAAGTAGCTTCCCTGCTGGCTCAGACCGTAAAGCGTTTGCATACAATGCGGGAGACCCAGGTTCGATCCCTGGGTTGGGAAGATCCCCTGGAGAAGGAAATGGCAACCTAGTACTATTGCCTAGAAAATCTCACGAACAGAGGAGCTTGGTAGGCCCCAGTCCATGGGGTCCCAAAGAGTCGGACGGGACTGAGCGACTTCACTTTCACTTTCTGTGAGTGAGTGAAGTGGCTCAGTCGTGTCTGACTCTTTGTGACCCCATGGACTGTAGCCAATCAGGCTCTTCTGTCTGTGGAATTTTCCAGGCAAGAGTATTGGAGTGGGTTGCCATTTCCTTCTCCAGGGTATCTTCCCGACCCAGGGATCGAACCTGGGTCTCCCTCATTTCAGACATACGCTTTACCGTCTGAGCCACCAGGGAACTCCTAAGAAGTATATCAACCAGTTAATATTTATACTTCAGTGTGGCAAGGTATCGTCATTATAGCGGTAGATGGGCACCATTTTTGTTTTACTGGAGGGAAATCCAATATGAATAAAATGGCAACTTTTCAAACATGACATTTAATCCATGCATGTAAATCAAACTGAGAATCTATTATTCATTATTAAAGGGGTGGCATATTTTTATTACTCTGAGAATGAAACACAAATACTGTGAAAAATTTAGTGCCTTTTCTTGAACTTTTGAGACACTTACCATGTAGTCATCTAGCTAGTACTGGCTCTCATTTTAAAATATAGCCATGAAATTAATAAGTTTGGAGTTTTATACCTGAAAAAAGGATGCTCATCTTCAGTGAAAGAGGCAAATTTATTTTTTGTTGAAAGCTTCCCAAATACTTAAGATGGTACAGGACTTCAGTAACGTTCAGGTTCCAGTATGTATATGAAGAATAGAGTTCATACTCTTGTCATGATGAATCATGGTCCCAGCGTTCTTCCCTGAAGAGCTTTCTGAAAACGACATATATCAGAAACTGATTAAAATGACCTAAAGTATTAATTCTTAAACTATGATGAACCCAGCATTTCGCAAGAGGTTATTTTCTGTGTGACATTTAATATCAAAGAATTGAAATGATTTTAAAAACTCATAAGAAGGAGTGATCTTAGGAAAACTAGAGCTTGAGCCTGACTGCTTTTTTTGATTATTGATTATTACCATCCATAATGAATAGCCCTGGCTATTAGCATTCAATACTTTTGGAAAATGACTTAATCTCCTGGGCCTCAATTCCTTCATTTGTAAACTGGGAATCTAATACCTAATTCATAAAGATTTTGTGAGCATTAAATAATGTGATGTACAGATTGCTCAGTATAGTGGATTACATGTAGGAAATAACTAGTAGCTATAATTGATTTTTATTTATAATCATCTTCTATGTAGCATGTTTTCTTCTTTTTGCTCTGTTAGATTTCTCGAGCCCTTCAAAACATTCCTTCAAGAAGTATTTGTTGATCCATTCTTGATTTCTCTCTTCTAAGAAAACTCAGCTTCCGTTAAATTTATTCGATGCTCTTTTGCCTCTATTCCTTGTTACTAGGTGATGTGAAGGGTTTCAGGGCCATCAGTGTAAAAAGCTGGCTATCACTGTCTCATATTCTCTGGCGGGGAGGAAGAGTAATGTGCGTTGAGTGCCTGTACTATGCCAGTTTCATCACTATGCATTTAAAATGTCCAAATAAGTGCAAATTTCAAACCACGCAATCTGTTGTTAGATCCATTTTGAAGATGAGAAAAACTGAGATTTTTGAGATGAGAACTTGACCAGATGTTCAAAGCTGAGATTCAAACCCAGGTTTCAGTGACCCCACAGTCCAAACACAAAGTTTCACAACCTGCCCTAAAGGACACAGCAAGAATTGATACGTTGGCTTTTTAAATCTGTAAACTGCTCCTTAGTTCCCATAATTTTCTTCATGTTTTTACCAGACTTCTGTTTCTAACGCCGTCTCTCGCTCTTTGCTGGCTCTTCTTCTGTCCTCTGTGTCTGTTCTGTACATGTGTTCACATCTGACTTACTCAGAGTGCAGCGCCCTAGTTACCACATAGTAGTTCTTGTTCACTCTGCATGCAATTCAATAATCAGTTCAATTTTTACCAGCCTCACTTGGGCATGAGCTGCTGTATTACATAATACTGACAGGTGGTCACTTAATCTTAAGTATATTTGGCAGCACTAGAATGTAAACTTCTTGAGAGTAGGGACTGGGGTCTGTTTTGTTCACTGCTGAATATTTGCCACCTAGAAATGTGTCTTGATAAATATTTTTTTAAATGAATGAATAAACCTAAAGCTTCTAATGAGTCACATGACAGACTTCAAATAGATGAGCATTGACTGCCTTATAGTTGAAAAATGTTTTAACTTTTAAAAAAATTTGGCATTTTATGCATATGCACATTCTTCATTTTATTGGAAATGCTGCTGAAATGCCGTAGATCCACCTTTGTCCTTTTGTGTCTGTTCTCTACATTTGTTCACATCTGATTTATTCAGGGTTCAGAGCGCCCTAGTTACCAAATAGTAGTTCTTGCTCACTTTGCATGCAATTCAACAATCAAATCATTTTGAATTCTCTAAAGAGGAGGAACTTGCTTCTATATTTGAACTCACTCACATTCAGAGGGAATAAGTTTTAATATTTCAACATCTATACAAAATGCTTTACAATGACTTTTAAGGCACTAATTCTCTTATGAACACTGAGTGAAGTCACAAAGGGCTGACGAGGGTAAAGAATTTCTCCAAGGTCACATGGCCTGGTAATTGCAAAGAACAAGGCTGGCTATCTTTTCCTATCCATCTGCCTCATGCGTGTACCAAACAGTAGTCAGTGGCTTTGAACTGATGGGGCTTTCAGAGCTTCTAGTGGTTGGCAGGAAAAGGATTTATGAGCAGACAAACAAAAAATCACTAAGCTCAAGGACCAATAAAGGTCAGTCTAGTAGACTGCAAAGCTGAGCATGCCAGGCCCCTGCTTAAGCTCCCCTAGTAGCTCCATGACACTCAGGCGAAAAATCCAAGTTCCTTACTGGCCCTCCAACCTTTACATGATCTGGTTCCCATCCTCCTTCCTAATTTCCTTGCATGTGGCTTTTCTGCTTGTGTGTTTCATTCGAGTTTCACTGTCTCTTCTCTGAACAGACCAAGCTCATTCTTATTATAAGGTCACTGCATTAAACGTGGCTTCTGGCTGTGAGATTCCTCCTCTAACCTTGACACTGCTGTCCAAGGTCAAGTGTCCCTTCCCGAGACAAGATTTTCTTAATAAAATAGCTCCTTCTCTGGTCATTTTCTAGTACATCTCTAATTTTCTTTTATTATTTTAATATCCTTAGTGATCAAGTAGAACATTTATCACTATTGATATCATCTTATTTATTGTTTGTCCCCTCCCCCACCAGGTTGTAGCTCAAAAAGAAAAATAAGTTTTGTTTAATTGTTTTTATCATCAGTGCCTAAAACGGTTGCTGAAGTTATTTAGTTGCTAAGTCATGTCTGACTCTTTTGGGACCCCATGGATGATAGCCCACCAGGCTCTTCCACCCATGAGATTTCCTAGGCAAGAACACTGCTGTGGGTTGCCGTTTCCTTCTCCAGGGTATTTTCCCTGGCCCAGGGATTGGACTAGCACCTCCTTCATTGGCAGGCAAATTCTTTACCACTGAGCTACCCGGTAAGCAGCTAGGGTGTGGTTGTGTAGTTTCATTAAAACGGTTCTCCTTTTACATTTGCTTGGTATTGAGTAATACCATCACTCCATGGGAAATAGAGGGGGAAACAGTGGAAACAGTGTCAGACTTAATTTTTGGGGGGCTCCAAAATCACTGCAGATGATGACTGCAGCCATGAAATTAGAAGACGCTTACTCCTTGGAAGGAAAGTTATGACCAACCTAGATAGCATATTGAAAACCAGAGACATTACTTTGCCAACTAAGGTCCATCTAGTCAAGGTTATGGTTTTTACAGTAGTCATGTATGGATGTGAGAGTTGGACTGTGAAGAAGGCTGAGCACTGAAGAATTGATGCTTTTGACCTGTGGTGTTGGAGCAGACTCTTGAGAGTCCCTTGGACTGCAAAGAGATCCAACCAGTCCATCCTAAAGGAGACCAGTCCTGGATGTTCATTGGAAGGACTGATGCTAAAGCTGAAACTCCAATACTTTGGCCACCTCACGTGAAGAGTTGACTCATTGGAAAAGACCCTGATGCTGGGAGGGATTGAGGGCAGGAGGAGAAGGGGACGACCGAGGATGAGATGGCTGGATGGCATCACTGACTCGATGTACATGAGTTTGGGTAAACTCCGGGAGTTGGTGATGGACAGGGAGGCCTGGGCGTGCTGCGATTCATGGGGTTGCAAAGAGTCAGACACGACTGAGCGACTGAACTGAACTGAACTGAATACTAAAATGAGATATTTGCTGAAATATAAATGGGCTTTTAATAAATGTGTGTAAATGAATGATTGAATGAAGGGAAGCATAAATTTGGATGTGGCTTTTGACATAGTCAAATCAATGATGTTAGTAGCTAGGAGAACATGAACAAATCATTACTTGTCTAAATCTTTTTTCAATCACCTGTAAAATGGGCTAATATTAACCACATTGACATGCAGATCAAATGTTATAATGTGCATGTAAGAGCTTTGTAAAATATAAGATGCTGCACAGGCATTAATATAATCGCCAGATATATCTTTGGTACCATGTGGGTTTCCCAAAGGGAAAGTGTTGATTAGCAATTATTGGCAAAAATTTTATCCTTTCCAAATGATGTATTTGCCTGTTCCTTGTAAAACCATTTGTGGTTAATTTGTTGGTTTTTGATCTAATCAGGCTGCAGATGTTCAGAAATGCCATCTTTTTGTGCATTGAGGCTCAGTCACTGGGGTTTGTAAAAGTAATGGGCTGTGCCCAATTTTTCCCCAATGTCTTCAACTCTCAGGGACAATGAAGGAAAAAATCTATCTTTTGCCTAACAAGGATAAACTGAAAAGAAAATTTAACTTTTTGTTTTCACAGTAAAAAAAAAGTGGGGGGGATATGGGGGGAGAAATCCCAGAACTAAATTTTCTAAATTAAAATATTCAATTAGATTTTGCCATCTCCCTAGAGTGAAATATTCTGAGTTGAACATTTGAGTAGCATGTGAAGAGATGAGTTATGACATATTGAGGTTGAGGTCAGGTAATGGAATTGCGATGTAATGAGATGACATGCCATATATTTCCTCTTGATTTCAGTCATGTTTGATGGAAAATGGTGGCAAGGCCATATTTTTTAGCCAGTAATTATTCAGGTATGAATCAATTTGATCTCAGACAGAATTGTGGTTGCCCTGAGCTGCGGAAGTCAATTAGACGTATGATCAAGGACACACAAACCTGTCTTGTCTTGGTATCTATATTGGACATTGATTCTCCAAGTCTCTTCTGAAGGACCATGTGAAACACTATTACCTTAATCTGCCTGTAAAAATCAAAATTCCCAAGCTTCACCTCAGACTTACTGATTTAACGATGAGAATGGGCCCTAGAAATCTGCATTTTAAACAAATGCCTTTGGGTAATTCTCACACAAACCAAATTAAATGGGCACCTAGATGATGTCCTTGAGGACATCATTGCATGATTGTGAATGTTTCCCAAATAATTAAATTTATTGTTAAGAAATCACAAAATGAGATTCAGAGACTATATGTTTGAGAGATCATAGACTTCTGATCTCACTTTAGGGAGATTTTTATTTCGGAATTACTAATTTGTAAGCTATCTGATGAATCGAACACTGGGACTCATTCTTTATTTTAAAATTATAGTTAATTTACAATGTTGTGTTAGTTTCAAGTGTATAGCAAAGTGATTCAGTTATAGGCACAATTGTTTGTTGTTCTTTAGCTGCTGAGTTGCGTCTCACTCTTTGGAACCACATCGACTGTAGCCTGCCAGGCTCCTCTGTCCATGGGATTCTCCAGGCAAGAATACTGGAGTGGGTTTGCCATTTCCTTCTCCAGGGGATCTTCCCAACCCAGGAATGGAACCCGGTTCTCCTGCATTGGCAGGTGGATTCTTTACCAGTGAGCCCCCAGGGAAGTCTATATGTGTTTATATACATATATATAAATAGATAATATAAATTTTATATAAATAAATAATATACAATTATATTTAAATGAACAAATAAACATACAGCATTCATATTTATAAATTATATAAACCTATAGGCATTTGCATTTGTAAATACATATATATACATTCAGAAAGACTCATTCTTTAAGGATCCTGGAAGATGAAGTTGTTAAGGTGCTGGGATGATGGAACTCTGTGGGAGGAAGCATGTTTTCCCTTGATAAGCTCTGGGTCTGCTTTTGATGGCTGAACCCAGTGGTAGCAATGATGGAGGGAACAGGCTGAATGCAGAGAAACATGTCGGGGAGAGCCCAGCCCCTCAGTCTGCAGGGATCATGGGGGCAGGAAATAGGGTTTAGAGGAGTGGTCCAGAGCCTCTTCACCAGGAATCCAAGGGCCCTCTGATGCTCACCTCCAACACTCAGGAAGCACAGCATGAATGGTCTGGAGCGCATTGCCAGGAATCAAATCCCAGCTCTACCCTCTACACCTGTTTTCTGTGTGACCTTGGGTGTGACCTTGCCCCAGTTCTCTTTGCCTCAGGGGCGTCATTTGTCACAGGAAGTAAACAACAGGATCTACTTTGTACAATTATCATAGTGATTGAGTTCGTAAGGATAAAGTGATTCAAAAAGTACCTTGCATTTAGTCAACTGTCAATAGAGATGAGAGCTTCCCCGGTGGCTTAGTGGCAAAGAATCGACCTGCCAGTGCAGGCAACACAGGTTCGATCCCTGGGTTGGAAAGACCCCCTGGGAAATCCCGTGAACAGAGGAGCCTGGTAGGCCACGATTCCTGGAGTTGCAAAGTGGGACACAACTTAGTGGCTAATCAACAACAACAACAGGTGAATAGTTGATACTCTACTGTTAGGATTAAGAAACTAAAAAAATAAAAAAAACAACAACAGCTTCTAAAACAGGGAACTGGAGCTATTACATTTGCACACAAAGCACTGGCTTTCCAACGGTGTTGGTGTAAGATTTTTCTCTCTTCTTCTATGCAGAAGCTATGATAGTTGGAGCTGTTACCAACCTCTGTCCTTGATCCCCAGGCCAAGATAAGTTTCCAAGAATAATTACTTTCTTTCATCCTGCAGCAGAAAGACAGGGGATTAGAGCTAATTTGTCTATTTATTTATCTTGGCTGAGGGAATGGAAGGGAAAATAAAATGGTGCTATTAAACTCTCACTAGATAACCTAGATTATCCTGTACGCCTCTGTCCAGAATTGTTTGCCTCAAATAGAACACTTTGCTGTTTTCTAATGCAAATTAAATACACTTATTTATTTTCATGACTACCCTTATTCCTTACAGAATATGAGTCCCCAAAGACACCGTTTTGTTCTCTTCCCCTTCTCCCCACCTGCCACCTCTTTTCATCACCGCTGTCCTTTCCCCCAGTCCCCTCCTCCACCGCCTTCCCAGCACTTTGTACATGGTGAAACCAAGATCCATCCAAAGATGGTAGGTTACTTGTTTAAATGGTAACTGGGATTTGGTCTCATGTTTATATGATGCCAAAGCCCATGCTTTTAACCCATGAGGACGCATAGCTTTCTTTTAAAATGAGAGAAAGAATTACACGGGGCAGAACTGAACAACTGGGGCTGAGGTGACAGACATATCAAGTCAGAACCATTGAAGATGCGTTTGTAAGAATTCCAACCAAAGCATCATGTCCAAGCTGCATCATTGCAGACCTACCACAAACAACTCAAGTATTACTGGGTACTCTGTTTGTCTACAGAAGTGCAGGTTATGTGCATATTCAGATGTTCCTCTACTATTGACTTTATCATGCTTAGGTGTGTGCTAAGTTGCTTCAGTCGTGTCCAACTCTTCATGACCCCATGGACTGTAATCTGCTAGGCTCCTCTGTCCATGGGATTTTTCAGGCAAGAATACTGGCTGGGGTTACCATGCCCTCCTCCAGTGGATCTTTGTGACACAGGGATCGAAGCTGAATCTCTTATGTCTCCTGCACTGACAGGTGGATACTTTACCAATGAGCCACCAGCAAAAGAGCCCCTAGAATTTTGGTTTTATATCCAGTGACTTAGAACTATGTTTCTGAAGATATCTTGATGGAATAATTATATTTATACAGTAGTTAAGACTGGATGTGAGTCAAGACTTCCCTGGTGGCTCACTGGTAAAATAAAATCTTCCTGCCAATGCAGGAGACACAGGTTTGAGCCCTGATCTAGGAAGATCCTCCATGCCTCAGGGCAACTAAGCCTGTGCACCACACCTACTGAGCCTGTGCTTTAGAGGCTGGGAACCACAACTCCTGCGCCTGCGTGCCACAGTACTAAAGCTCGTGCTCGCTAGGGCCCGTGCTCCACAACAAGAGACGCCACCACGACGGCAAGTCATGCACTGCAGCTGGAGAGCAGCCCCCAGTCGCTGCAACGAGAGAAAAGCCCACTCAGCAATGAAGATACAGCACAAGGAAAAAGAAATAAAGTTATTTAAAAAATAAATCATCAGTGTTCATGTATCCTAAAAAAATTATGAAAGACTGGATATGTGTTAGTACAGAGCAGGGGATGTCAATCTTATTTTCTGGTAACAAACCCCAAACACTTCAGAGGCTTATGTGCATTCGATATTCCACATCAGTCCAAGACTGTTAAAAGTTCAGCAATTTCTCCTTTACCTGCAAAGTCTCTCACCCAATGACAGAGTTGCTCGTTTGCCTGTTCCCTGAGATTAAAGCTACTTCTAGTCCCAACTCATATATGAAGGGTTTATCCTCTTTGAGATTTAGTTTCTCCTAAATTTCTTTATGTCCAAAATTCCCCAAGGAATTCAGGAATATACACAATTTTGTAATTTAATTGAAATCTTTTCTTCATTACAGTAAGAAGTATGGTCATTTATAACCACTTCCATCGTAAGGAGAAGAACTTTGAAAGCCTTATGATTTTGAAATTACTTTATCTTTTTTAAAAAATAACTTTTTCTTAGTATGAAAACAATAGTCATTCCAAATATTTCAGAAAATCCAGAAAATTGAAAAATACTTCATCAATGTGCATTTTCATCATTTTGTAAGACTTCCCTAATCCTTTCTGAGTTGCTTCAATTTAAAAGTATTTGGTTTCCAAGTGGAAAGAATTTTGCTTTCTCTTCCAATCCTCCATGCAAACTTCAGGCTTCAAAATTCTCATTTGTTTCTTTTCTGCTTGTTCTCCACTTTCCTTTCACATGCGTCTTCTATAATATGGAAGATCAAATGCATTGCCCTTATGTTATGCAATGAAATTCACCCTGTACTGTTTCTTCCTTCAAAAAGAATGCCCTTGATGGTACACAGAAAATAAAGGTACTCTGAGAAAATCATGACCTCCAACTACCAGGACTTTCGTGATGAGATAGTACTGATATTTGGGAGCAGACCGACCCATTTATTTCCCTTATTATATGTATTCAATGACAAAGCTACAGAAAAATAAGGAAGCATCATCATAGGCGTGCTAAGTTGCTTCAGTCGTGTCCAACTCTTTGCGACCATATGGACTATAGCCCGCCAGGCTCCTCTGTCCATGGGATTCTCCAGGCAAGAAGACTGGAGTGGGTTGCCATTTCCTTCTCCAGGGGATCTTACCCACCCAGGGATCGAATCTGTGTCTCTTACATCTCCTGCATTGCAGGCGGGTTCCCACCTGTGAAGAAGTCTATCTTGTAGGAGAGCTGTGGAAATACTCAGGTTTATGGAAAGGGTCCTCTGAGAGATACAATGAAACTTAGTGATCCTTTCTTGCCATGGAGGAAACAAATGAGTCCTAAGCTACACATTATTGGGCAAAAGATCTCTCTGATAACATACAGCATGAGAAAGGCAATGAAAGATTAACGTGACCACTGCTGTCAGATAAATTCCTGTACTTGGTAACATATGGCTCTGATCCTCTTATTCAATCATTATCAGTGACTAGGTTTTGTCTTATTCAAATACTTATTTTGGGAGGAGGGGACCGTCAGGGTAATTTCACGTGACAGCTCTATCTTGTGAAATAGGCTGAAATAAAGTTTCTTTAGTGCCCAAAGCCTGGCTCCTTGTTTGTATTGTTACAGGTGACACAATGGTGCCTGATGTTTTACCCCAGGTGTTCGGGTTATGCTTGGGAGCCTAGAACTGTTTCTCATGCACAAAATGATACTTGTGTTTTACATATTTATCTGATGAGGTTCAATCAATCTTAAAATGCTCTTTTCTCCTTTATGAAAATAAACTGTACTCTGAGTCATATAAATAGTTGGGATAAAGTCTTAAGACAGATAGTAATAATAATTGTGTGTATTCACATTTTATGAGCATTTTTATATTTGTTATACAAGCTGACAAGTGCATCAAGTCTATGAAGAAGATGCTTATAATTTTGTTTTTTATGGGTGAAGACATTTGAGTGCATGGAAAGTAAGATACAAAAAAAAGAAGTGACTTGCCCAAGACCACAGGAAAATTGATGATAGAATTGGGTCAGTACTGGGTAACCTCCTAATCTGTTTTGAACATATCACTGAGTAAGATCAGGTTAGTATAAGAAGAGCATTAGTTTTCACTTCTAAATGCAGGGATAAAGCTGATGAAATTACTGTAATAGCATCATTTCGGCTTCGTTTTGAAACGATGGTCAGAAACAGGTTTCTGACTCCCTTTTTCCTCCTCTACATCACTTAGCTTTTATTCTCTTATCACAGAGGTTACTCGCAGCCAACTAGCCAAATGAAAAGTATGGCTTGATTAAGAATCTCTTTTGTCAGTAATTTGTGCCTAATGTTTTTAGCTCTCCCATGGGCTGTTGTAGAAAATGGTAAATCTGGTTTAAATGAAACCTGATCCTGTTAATGGTTTAATAGCAGCTGCCACAGGGTTATGGCATTTTTCAACAGATGCTTCTGCTCCATTTTAAACATAAACCAAGTCTTGGAATATTTACATAAATCATATAAAATATCCCTACACATTTTTGCTTAAATATATTATTATAAAATAGTCTTAGAGAACTCCCTATGTTTGCCCATTTATAATTATTCACAGAGAATTAAAAAAAACAGGCCATACTCTATTTAAAAAAATAGATGATTCATGTCTTCAGTTCAGTTCAGTTCAGTCACTCAGTCGTGTCCAACTCTTTGCGATCCCATGAATCGCAGCACGCCAGGCCTCCCTGTCCATCACCAACTCCCAGAGTTTACTCAGACTCGTGTCCATAGAGTCAGTGATGCCATCCAGTTATCTCATCCTCTGTCTTACACTTGCTTAAAAATTTTTTTAAAGGCTGAAAAATGGGCTCCATCTCTTGTCCACGGACATGAATGGTGGCTTGGTTGATCTGATAGTTCTGTCCATTTTTAGACCTAACACTATTTATTTAGCACTGACAAATTGCTTACACAATGATGTGCATTCTACTGTCAACTGAATTTCAGAGTAGTCACAAAATTAAATGGGACACTATTTTTCTTTGAAAAGGTAGACCTTGTAATAGTACTTCAAGCTATCATTCTGTATAGGATCAGTTTCTCTGGCATATGATTGTTTAACCATTTTTTTAAAAAGCATTTCTTCTGGTCAAAGCACTTGTGCTGGATACACCAATGATACAAAGAAATGTCAGGCAAAAAAAAAAAAAAAAAAAAAACAAACAAGAAGAAAAACAATGACTGCTTCCAAACTGGGAAAGGAGTACGTCAAGGCTGTATATTGTCACCCTGCTTATTTCACTTACATGCAGAGTACATCATGCGGAATGCTGGGCTGGATGAAGCACAAGCTGGAATCAAGATTGCCAGAAGAAATATCAATAACCTCAGACATGCAAATGACACCACCCTTATAGCAGAAAACAAAGAGGAACTGAAGAGCCTTTTGATGAAAGTGAAAGAGGAGAGTGAAAAAGCTGGCTTAAATCTCAACATTAAAAAAGCTAAGATTATGGCATCTGGTCCCATCACCTCATGGCAAATAGATGGGGAAACAATGGAAACAGTGAGAAACTTTAGTTTCTTGGGCTCCAAAATCACTGCAGATGGTGACTGCAGCCATGAAATTAAAAGACACTTGCTCCTTGGAAGAAAAGCTATGACCAAACTAGAGAGACATTAAAAAGCAGAGACATTACTTTGCTGACAAAGGTCTGTCTAGTCAAAGCTATGGTTTTTCCAGCAGTCATGTATGCACGTGAGTGTTGGACCATAACTCTTCAGCTGAGTGCTGAAGAATTGATGCTTTTGAACTGTGGTGTCAGAGAAAACTCTTGAGAGTCCTCTGGACTGCAAGGAGATCCAGCCAGTCAATCTTAAAGGAAATCAGTCCTGGATATTCTTTGGAAGAAGTGATGCTGAAGCTGAAACTCCAATTTTTACCACCTGACCCAAAGAACTGACTCATTTGAAAAGACCTTGATGCTGGAAAGACTGAAGGCAGGAGGAGAAGGGGATGACAGAGAATGGGATGGTTGGATGGCATCACTGACTAGATGGACATGAGTTTGAGCAAGCTCCAGGAGTTGATGGACAGGGAAGCCTGGTGTGGTGCTGTCCATGGGTTCGCAAACAGTCAGACATGACTGAGCAATTGAATTGACAAAAGACAGAAATAGTTAAACAAAAGAGATATCAGCTCAAGCAAAAAGAAGTGAAAGTACAGTGTACCTCTTTAGTTAGCATATTATAGGTTTGAGTCCTAAGACTCATACGAGGCCGAATCTTGAACTGGCAGGGTAGAGTCTGTCTTGTTTTTTGGGTCTTATTTTCATGATGGTATATTTGCTCAATTACCTTGGCCTATAACCATTACTTATGTAAGTGCATCCAATGCTGTGTTCTTAAGGGCAAACAATAACAGTACAAATCAACTCTTTCATGCTCATACTCAGTCAATGAGTTGTGTCCAACTCTTTGTGACCCCAAGGACTGTAGCCTGCTACATTACTCTGTCCATGGGATTCCCCAGGCAAGAATACTGGAGCGGGTTGCCATCTTCTTTTCCAGAGAACAAAGCAGTTCTTTACTCTAAATGATCTGTAGGCATCAGTGACTGTGATGTGTTTCTAAATACCAGTATTCCAATCTTCCCTTGTCCTCATATCTGTCCTAGGTACTCCCGCCTAAGAAGGATGTGAAACTTGGCATGGCTTTCTTGTTTGAACTCTTTCTCCTTTGTGGGAAATATACTCATCTCCACCAGGTTGTGGGCTGGGCAAACTTCCCTTTGTATGATAGCAGTATGGATGTGGTGGAAGGAAAATTCAAGTGTCCACTTCTCCAAGGACATTATGATCAGAAAGTCGACAGCTTCAAGAAAACTGAAGATCTGATTTGCTCGGACCTGGACCATTGGCTGTGCAATCTCTATTTTCAGGTTTGCAATGGGATTTTGTTAGTTGGAAAAAGAATGTAAAGATTTTGCAAAGCTGCTTTTCTTAAGCCTTTAGCTATTGAAAATTCCAATCAGTATCAATATAAAAAATCTATAATAAGGGTTATCTCAATATTGATTTCTCATCGTTGGACTCAGTTGCTCAGTCATGCCCAACTCTTTTGTGACCCCATGGACTGTAGCCCACCAGGCTCCTCTGTCCATAGGATTTCCCAGGCAAGAATACTGGAGTGAGTTGCTATTTACCACTCTAGGGGACCTTCCCAACCCAGGGACTGAACTCACGTTTCTTGCATCTTCTGCACTGGCAGGCGGATTCTTTACCACTACCAGTTTCTCATAATGCAGATTAAATTGATTCTACAAACAAGGGGCAAAATTCTAGAGTTAGTAGAAATCTTAAGGACAATTTAATCCAAACTTCTGTCTTATGAATCAGGACAGTTACCCAAGTCCCTGATTTCTCAGTTTGCAGTCTGTTGTTGATGCAGCAGACTGGTCTCAGCAATGTTGGGCAGGGGTTGTATTTCTTTTTGGAGAGTTCTTATTGAGCTTCTGTTGTGTTTTGGGCATCACTTGTTCCAGAGATATAAAACAGATAAGACATGGTCTCTGCCTTCGGGATGCTTGACATTTATTTGATGAGACTGACAATAGATAGCCCACATTTCCACAGGATGAAAGTGGCCATTAGAAATCTCTCTTTACCATACACGTGGCTTCAATGTATGCTGCCTTTTTTATGTCAAAAATAATAAAAAAAAAAAAAGCAACTTGGGTACACATCACTAATTTGTGTAGGTTTGGCATTCTATTTTTTAACCAAGTCTTTTAGCAGAACAGCTGTTGCATAAATTCATTTTAGGCCAACACCATGGAGGATCCAAACAAGAAAATAGTAGCATACTTGAAATGTAAGGCATTCCAACACATTTTGGTCTATTCATTTTTGTCCTGTATGTCCACATTTGTTCTACTACTTTATGTTGCTTTTCTGGAGTGCTTATATCATGAAAGGCTATGAGTTTTCTTCCTTACCATTGATTTTTTTTCAGTCTACCTACCTATCTACCAACCTGAGGTAAATAGTAAATATGGACATGTTCAAGAAACATGTGTAGTTTTGACCTAATAATCATCAGCTACATATCCTTCTTATGTGATGATTTTCTTGTTTTCTATTTAAGTTTAATTAACTGACAGTTTTTTCCCTTCTAGCTAATTCAGTTACAATGTTTTATCAAAATATATTTTTGTTGCTCTCTGGTTATACTGTTAAGAAAACCACTCTTAGATGAATATGTGCCCTTTTAATTATCCTGGGAATAGTGGCATCTTAAAAATAAATCTGTTTTCCCAGGTGGCTCAGCAGTAAGGAATCTGCCTGCGAATGCAGGAGATGCAAGAGATGCAGGTTCAATTCTTGAGTGGGGAAGATCCCTTGAAGAAGGAAATGGCAGTCCACTCTAGTATTGGATTCTAGTCCTGTTCTCAGTTATGTTGATTTGCTTTGAAGTGAAGCTCAGGATCAGAAATGTTTAAAAGTTCCTAAGGATTAGAAACATGGACATAAATAAGTGTGAAAAGAAAGATCATAAATGAATCCAAAGGAGTTATTGAAAAATCACCCAAAAATTTTTTGAAGAAAACCCTCAAAAAATATATTTATTGAATTGGTGACCTGAATACTATCATAGAGATCAAAATGAAAATGAATAATCTTTCTTGCATGCTCAATGGAAGAGAATTGCTTTCAGAAAAAATATCTCAAATAATTTAATTTATTCTATAATCCTTTGCTTTCAAAGACTGGTTTAATCAAACACTACGTGAGCAAATAATACTTTTGAAATATTCAATGTACACAAGTTTCAACTTAAGCTAGCCACGAGTTCTCACACAGTAGGTCTCTTCATGAGACTTCCTTGATTTGAATGCTTAACACATTTATCTTCGGTTTTTATCAATTGTGCGAGATGTGTATAAGAGACAGGATATTGATAATAAAGAGATACACATTTTATATTTGAGATAAAATAAAAAAGTGATGTTTAAATTTTACAAGGTCAGAATAAATGATTATTTGGTAAACAGCATTAGAATAACTTGATTTCAGTAAAATCTGCTTTATTTGAACACACTGATAACTTTTTTTCTCCTATTAAAAAAAAATCTTAGTGAAAAAAGTAACATTATTATTTATCTGTAGAGTTCTCTGGCCATTATTCATTATAAATGGACATAATTGTCCACTAACTTCCTTATTTGATAGACAATAACAGAAAATTTCTTCCTGTGTATATTTCATGGGGGGTTGGTGGGCGGAAATGAGTCCTACTAATGAGAATAGTAGTTATTCAAGGAGCATGCTTTTCTGACTGTAAGGCAGAATAAGTATGAATGTAGGTGATTCTCTTTCATGAGGATGAAGACAAAAAGTTTCTTATCTCGAAACCCTATTTTCCTCTATGTGAAATTCTAAAATATATGACTTTTTCTAATATGAATTTTCTCAAATGCAAACAATTCTGAACAAGAAAAATTTGAGTAGCTTTTTAGAGTTACTCAGGAAGAGGATAACCTGGGTTTGGGAAGAGAAAAGAGATAGATATTGGAGCAGAAAAATGGTTTTGCAATGCAGACTTAGAGAAGAGATGAAAGGAAACAAGCAAAGTTGGATAGATCCTAATCATTTCCCTCTGTTGTCTCTTCACTAAGAAAACTGCCACAGTCAGAGGGGTTGCAGAGCCAGGCTGTGGGGCTTAGCCATGACCTCATGCATTACTCACATGGCTAATAACCCTGAGCTTTAAGGAGGAGAATGGGAGCTGTTCTGATTTAGCTCCCAGAGCATGTGTGAAAGAATGTAAAAGGGAAAATTATGCAAGCAAGACAGCCTTTCACTTTTTCCTAGAAAAGCTTTTCTATCAAGTCCTCTCTTCTCTGAAAACTTCATTTCCTGTGTCAGTGATTATTTCCACCAGCATTTTATTATTAAAATTTTAAACACAGAGAAGAATTGAAAAAAATTCCATACTGATTATACAATATGCTCATTTAATTTTAAGCTTAAAATATTGTTTCTTGAAGCTAGTAAATACTTGCTATTAAATGAGTGTTTGCTAATTTTATTCCAGCATGACTATTAGACTGTTATTTGAAATAAGAAATTGAAAGATAAGAACAAAGGAATTAATAAATATATAGAGCAGGGACATTTTATGTAAACCTGTTATTACAAAAACTGCATTTTTGTACTGCAACAAAACCAAAAAAATGTAAGTTTTAGAAAAATTGGATTCATCATTGACCTTTTGGATTTTGCATATTATGCCATTCCAGAGATATAATTGTGTGTGTTGTATTTTCAACAGTTTGGATAACAGATCCATCTCTTAATAGGTAATTAAACTTCCTCTACATTTGAATGATCAAAAAAACCACAAAAGGCATATTCAGCTTCCCCCAGGGTTTCCAGATTGTTTAATGGCTGAAGCAGAATCAAGTGTGGATAATACAGAGAAAAAGAATTGTTCCTCAAGGAGCGATGGAGTGAAATCCTTCTCACACTCATCTCAAGGTTAGTTCACATTTTATTGGCATCCTATTACTAATATTTCAAGTTCTGTTATATTTTATAAAACTGAGACAGAGGTGCCATTAGTGTATTTCTTTCTATACCATGTCATTTAAAGATAATGTAATCATTGACAAGATTTCATATTGCACAATTATAAATTATATAATAAAATAGGAAGCATTGAAACACAAGTCTTTCTCCATGATTTGTAGCTCTAAAATATGTTTTCCTTTTTTGAGGAACAATTGTAACCTTTTGTTTATTTATTTTAAATTATAAATTTATTTATTTTAATTGGAGGCTAATTACTATACAATATTGTATTGGTTTTCCCATATGTAGACATGAATCCGCCACAGGTGTACATGTGTTTCCCATCCTGAACCCCTCTCCCACCTCCCTCCCTATACCATCCCTCTGGGTCATCCCACTGCACCAGCCCCAAGCATCCTGTATCATGCATCCAACCTGGACTGACGATTCGTTTCACATATGATAATATACATGTTTCAATGCCATTCTCCCAAAGCATCCCACCCTCGCCCTCTCCCACAGAGTCCAAAAGACTGTTCTATACATCTGCATCTTTTTGCTGTCTTGCATGTAGGGTTATCATTATCATCTGTCTAAATTCCGTATATATGCGTTATTATACTGTGTTGGTGTTTTTCTTTCTGGCTTACTTCACTCTGCGTAATAAGCTCCAGTTTCATCCACCTCATTGAACTGATTCAAACGTATTCTTTTTCATTGCTGAGTAATACTCCATTGTGTCTATGTACCACAGCTTTCTTATCCATTCATCTGCTAATGGACATCTAGGTTGCTTCCATGCCCTGGCTATTATAAACAGTGCTATGATGAACATTGGGGTACATGTGTCTCTTTCAATTCTGGTTTCCTCGGTGTGTATGCCCAGAAGTGGGATCGCTGGGTCATAAGGCAGTTCTATTTCCAGTTTTTTTAAGGAATCTCCACACTGTTCTCCATAGTGGCTGTACTAGTTTGCATTCCCACCAACAGTGTAAGAGGGTTCCCTTTTCTCCACACCCTCTCCAGCATTTATTGCTCGTAGACTTTTGGATTGCAGCCATTCTGACTGGCATGAAATGGTACCTCATTGTAGTTTTGATTTGCATTTCTCTGATAATGAGTGATGGTGAGCATCTTTTCATGTGTTTATTAGCCATCTGATGTTTTCTTTGGAGAAATGTCTGCTTAGTTCTTCGGCCCATTTTTTGATTGGGTCATTTGCTTTTCTGGAATTGAGCTACAGGAGTTGCTAGTATATTTTTGAGATTAATTTTTTGTCAGTTGCTTCATTTGCTATTATTTTCTCCCATTCTGAAGGCTGTCTTTTCAACTTGCTTATAGTTTCCTTTGTTGTGCAGAAGCTTTTAATTTTAATTAGGTCCCATTTGTTTATTTTTGATTTTACTTCCAATATTGTGGGAGGTGGGTCATAGAGGATCCTGCTGTGATCTACTGTGGCTTTGTAGTAGAGCCTGAAGTCCGGCAGGTTGATTCCTCCAGTTCCATTCTTCTTTCTCAAGATTGCTTTGGCTATTCGAGGTTTTTTGTATTTCCATACAAATTGTGAGATTATTTGTTCTAGCTCTGTGAAAAATACCGTTGGTAGCTTATAGGGATTGCATTGAATCTATAGATTGCTTTGGGTACTGTACTCATTTTCACTATATTGTTTTTGGTATTAGGGTGATGGTGGCCTCATAGAATGAGTTTGGAAGTTTACCTTCCTCTGTAATTTTCTGGAAGAGTTTGAGTAGGATAGGTGTTAGCTCTTCTCTAAATTTTTGGTAGAATTCAGCTGTGAAGCCATCTGGTCCTGGGCTTTTGTTTGCTGGAAGATTTCTGATTACAGCTTCAATTTCTGTGCTTGTGATGGGTCTGTTAAGATTTTCTATATCTTCCTGGTTCAGGTTTGGAAAGTTGTACTTTTCTAAGAGTTTGTCCTTTTCTTCCAAGTTGTCCATTTTATTGGCATGTAATTGCTGATAGTAATCTCTTATGATCCTTCATATTTCTATGTTGTTTGTTGTGATCTCTCCATTTTCATTTCTAATTTTATTGATTTGATTTTTCTCCCTTTGTTTCTTGATGAATCTGGCTAATGATTTGTCAATTTTATTTATTCTCTCAAAGAACCAGCTTAATAAATGCAAAAGAAACAAAAGAGACCATAGCAAAAATCAACAAAGCCAATTGTAACTTTTTAGGTTCTTAGTCCTAAATTTCAATCTTTCTTGCATGCTCAATGGAAGAGAATTGCTTTCAGAAAAAATATCTCAAATAATTTAATTTATTCTATAATCCTTTGCTTTCAAAGACTGGTTTAATCAAACACTACGTGAGCAAATAATACTTTTGAAATATTCAATGTACACAAGTTTCAACTTAAGCTAGCCACGAGTTCTCACACAGTAGGTCTCTTCATGAGACTTCCTTGATTTGAATGCTTAACACATTTATCTTCGGTTTTTATCAATTGTGCGAAATCACCAATTATGACTGAATCCGCCCATTTCTCTTATACGTTTTTTGTGCACTTTAACTACTCATCAAACACTTCTCTGTATTTATATCTTATTGTTGGCCTTGCTTTAGTTTCACTTATTAAACAGAGAATCTAGTTTTTCTTTTTTTAACTCTCAATAGAAAATTAATTTACTGACACATTTGATCAGTATTCATGTTTTATAATATTTTTAACATCAGCACGTCTTTAGTCTGGTTCCATTTTTCTTCTGGTTGAAATAAATCTTTAGTAATTAATTTAAAGTTTGAATCTGTGAATGGTAAACTCTCTTAGTCTTTGCATGTCTGAAAAAATCTATTTTTTTCTCACTTTTGGTAGATCATTTTTACATGTATAAAACTCTAGG
The DNA here is from genome assembly GCA_006410635.1 of Cephalophus harveyi. Lineage (NCBI taxonomy): Eukaryota > Metazoa > Chordata > Mammalia > Artiodactyla > Bovidae > Cephalophus > Cephalophus harveyi. The sequence goes on along the minus strand of SJYT01050539.1, from coordinate 388,787 downwards.
ATACTAATAATATTCCCCCACTGTTTTCTCCACCATATTCTCATACCTGTTGTGGCTGATGAAAAATAGGTATTAGGTGGATAGCCACTGATGGATTCTAGGAAGGTGATTGATGTATTTCACTTCTGTTTTAGGCAGATTCTTCTGGTAAGTTTCAGGAGGATTCATTTGAGAAAGGCATGGCTAGAAACAGATCAGTTAGGAAAAGTTTGGAGCAGTCCAGGTAACAGATGAGAGTCTGAATTAGGGCAGAGATAGTAAAGTTGGAGAAGAGAGTATATATTGTCAAAGTATTAAAGACGTGTAATAGAATGATCACCCACTCCAGTACTCTTGCCTGGAAAGTCCCATGGATGGAGGAGCCTGGTGGGCTGCAGTCCATGGGGTCGCTAAGGGTCGGACATGACTGAGCAACTTCACTTTCATTTTTCACTTTCATGCATTGGAGGAGGAAATGGCAACCCACTCCAGTGTTCTTGTCTGGAGAATCCCAGGGACGGGGGAGCCTGGTGGGCTGCCGTCTATGGGGTCACATAAAGTCGGACACGACTGAAGTGACTTAGCAGCAGGACTAACAATAAGAATATCCTGGTTAGTTGGATATGGATGGTGAAGAAGAATTAAGGATGATTCTTTCTTTATTTTCTATCATGGACAGATATGGATATCAACCAGCAAATAACAAGAAATAAAGGGGGAAGGACAGGACTAGAAGAAAAGCTGTGAACTTGATTTTGGCCCTATTAAGTTTGAGCTTTCTACATTATATCCAAGTATAAATATTTGGGGGATCTTTGGAAAAAATGCATGTGAATCTTGAGAGAAAGGTGGAAGTTTGGCAAGGGGAATATGTCCATTGGAGAGGCATAAACACCTAGACTCTAGCTGAATCTGCTAAGTGGTAGGTTTCAAACTGGGAGAATGTGTAGAATGATGGAAGTGTTGGGATGAGGGCACAACTCAGGAAAACAGCCATGTTTCAGGACGCTAGAACCCTACTATCAGTTCAGTTCAGTTCAGTCACTCAGTCGTGTCCGACTCTTTGCGACCTCATGAGTCTCAGCACACCAGACCTCCCTGTCCATCACCAACTCCCGGAGTTCACTCAGACTCACGTCCATCGAGTCAGTGATGCCATCCAGCCATCTCATCCTCTGTCATCCCCTTCTCCTCCTGCCCCCAATCCTTCCCAGCATCAGAGTCTTTTCCAATGAGTCAACTCTTCGCATGAGGTGGCCAAAGTACTGGAGTTTCAGCTTTAGCATCATTCCCTCCAAAGAAATCCCAGGGTTGATCTCCTTACAACAGACTGGTTCCAAATAGGAAAAGGGGTACGTCAAGGCTGTATATTGTCACCCTGCTTATTTAACTTATATGCAGAGTACATCATGAGAAGCGCTGGGCTGGAAGAAGCACAAGCTGGAATCAAGATTGCAGAGAGAAATATCAATAACCTCAGATATGCAGATGACACCACCCTTATGGCAGAAAGTGAAGAGGAACTAAAAAGCCTCTTGATGAAAGTGAAAGTGGAGAGTGAAAAAGTTGGCTAAGTGAAGAGGAACTAAAGAGCCTCTTGATGAAAGTGAAAGAGGAGAGTGAAAAAGCTGGCTTAAAACTCAGCATTCAGCCACAGGTTCACATGTGTCCCCCCGATCCTGAGCCCCCTTTCCTGTGGCTGATTCATGTCATTGTATGGCAAAAGCCACCACAATATTGTAAAGTAATTAGCCTCCAATTAAAATAAATAAGTTAATTTTTTCAAAAAGAACTCAGTATTCAAAAAACAAAGATCATGGCATCCAGGCCCATCACTTCATGGCAAATAGATGGGAAAACAGTGGAAACAGTGACAGATTTTATTTTCTTGGGCTCCAAAATCACCACATGCGGCCATGAAATAAAAAAGATGCTTGTTTCTTGAAAGGAAAACTGTGACAAACCTAGACAGCATATTAAAAAGCAAAGACATCGCTTTGCCAACAAAAGTCCATATCGTCAAGGCTCTGGTTTTCCAGTAATCATGTACGGATGTGAGAGTTGGACCATAAAGAAGACTGAGTGCCAAAGAATTGATGCTTCCAAACTGTGATGATAGAGAAGACTCTTGAGAGTCCCTTGGACTGCAAGGAGATCAAACCAGTGAGTCCTAAAGGAAACCAACCCTGAATATTCATTGGAAGAACACTGGATCCCTAGGTAATGCCATATACAAAAGTTAACTCTTGATACATTACCAACCTAAATGTGAGAGGTTGAGTAAACTTGTGTGGAATATCTTTGTCACCTAAGCATGAGAATGTTTCTAAAGAAAACCTCCAAACCGTATGTGAAAAATCAACACATTAGACTATATCAAAACGAGGGACTTAAGGATAGTAGATGACNTTGGAGAAGACTCTTGAGAGTCCCTTGGACTGCAAGGAGATCCAACCAGTCCATTCTGAAGGAGAAACCTACTATAATCAAACCCAAAGTCTGAACTATTTAACATCCTAGATGACATCCATCTTCCTTGTCTCATTCTGCCTAAGAACTGGGCCACACAGAGCTTCATATTCAGCTGCCAGTGGTAAAAGTTTCTTTCGTTGTGCCCAGAGTTTTCCAAATCCCTTGGAGACTTTTTGCCTAGTTGGGCCAAGTAAAACTCTACTGACTGCAACTCATTTTCTAGAACCCCACTTCCTTCCCTAACAGATAATCATAGCACAAGTCCTGGGCTGTTATATTTGCACCTGTCCTGTTTCTCTACAAGTGAACCATTATCACCACTCAGTGACTACTGAGACACGGCTACCTCCAGAGAATTCAGTAGCATTTTATAGAGTCATGTGTACCTGGATATGCTATGTTGAAATTTTGCACATAGAATTCTCATATATTGAATTCTGTCAGCTAGCTTTAAATGGATATTCATGAAACTAAATTAGAAATGAGATATATATTGAAGGTAGGCAATAAATGCAAACACTATACAGTGCCTTGATTAATGTGTATTATTTCTCACACCTGAGAACCTAGATTGACTATTCTTGCATCCTGAGAGAGTTAGGAGGACACCAATGTCACAGTCTCGGTTTTGAGAATAATTTTTAGAGTGTGCTGTCCTCAACATGCACACCTTTGAAATGACTGCAAGCATTCTAGGTTGGAATTTAATAGGTGTAAGGCTTTGGTTTTTTATTTTTAATTCATTTACTTTTAATTGAAGGGTGATTGCTTTACAATATTGCTTTGGTTTCTGCCATACATCAACATGAATTAGCCACAGGTATACATATGTTGGGCTTCCCTGGAGGCTCAGATGGTAAGGAATTGAACCCGATGCAGGAAGCCTCAATTCAATTCCTGGGTTGGGAAGATCCTCTGGAAGAGGGCATGGCAATCCATGGCAAAAAATTGAACCCAATGCAGGAAACCTGAGTTTGATCCCTGGGTTGGAAAGATGCCCAGGTGGAGGGCATGGTAACCAACTCTAGTCACCTTGCCTGGAAAATCCCATGGACAGAGGAACCTGGCAGGCTACAGTCCATGGGGATGAAAAGAGTTGGACACAACTGAACGATTAAAGCACAGCACAGCACATACATGTGTCCTTCCCTGTCGAACCTACCCCCCATCTACGACCCTTTCTCACCCCTCTAGGTTGCTACAGAGCCTTGGTTTGAGTTCCCCGATTCATACAGCAAATTTGCATTGGCCATTTTCCATTCCAAATTTTACATATGGTAGTGTATATGCTTTCATGCTCCTCTCTCCGTTAGTCTCACTCTCTCCTTCCTTATTCCTGTGATTTTCTTATTTTTAAAATTATCTTGGAGGCTTCTTCGATGTAGTATTAGCAGCTAATATCCCCCATGGGTTTGTTTTCTAATCTATCAGGGTTGTGATACAGTATGCTGTTTCTGCCACTGATATGTTGCTCGGAGATTTAATAACGGGTAAACAAACACAACATGTGGTAATTCATTTCAAATTAAAAGTTTATTAAACTCCAGCTTGATGGCTTTCTGGCTATTTGCAATGAAAGGGGTGAACCTTAGGGAGGGGTGGGCACGTGGTATGTTCATGGCTGCAGAGTTTCTATCTGAAAAATATGTTTATGATCTTCTACAAGCTGTCCCACATTGATAGGCTCCATATGTAACCTGCTGGATCCGCTGCAGTCTCCAGATTCTGAAAAAGTGACTTTAATGTTCACTTACCAGTTCACGTGTGCATGCACGGGCACGTATGCACTCACGTACACATAGACACACACACACAGGAAAGCGGTTCTGACTTTAATCCCACAGTTGATGTTTTTAAGTGGGGATCCGTCTTGCAAATCTGTGGACGCCTGAGGCCAGAAAATATTTATGAAAAATAAAAGGCCAGTCCGCCCCCCCTCCAAAAGACCCATGATACAACTTTTGGGTTTAGGCTGCTTTAATTTTCAGGGGGCAGACTAGGGAAACGTTTGTTCTGCTTGACAATTTTGTTTTGTACGTGCCTACATCGCATGAACAATGGTCTCTGGCAAGGTCTATATGTGTTTTGTGATGCAGAATTCAGTTCAGGAGAGTTTTATTGTGTAACCACCAGCGACAAAACAGGCTGCTAAATGCTGTGTGGATTATAAACCCAAAGAAGAGGCAAATCCTCAACCTCCAGGGGCTCACCGCAGCCCCCACCACTCCACCACTAAGATGCACGTCCCCACATTGACTTGATGGGGGGAGGGCCGGGCAGCACCCTGCTTACCTGCAGGACCCGGGGGGAGACTTCACTCTTGGAGAAGTGAAATAGACACATCTGGCTAAGAAACAAAGGTTGGGCTGTTAGGGGAGGGGGCGATGGTGGGAAATAGATGCTATCCGTCAATCAGATTTGTTCCCCATCTCGGTCTTCTCACGGTGGGATTCTCAGGGAGAGGGGAACTGCATGGAAATACTCACCAACATGCTAAAGAAACTTTTCGTTGAATTTCTGTGAGACCAGAAGTATGCTGCGGAGAAGGCAATAGCAAGCCACTCCAGTACTCTTGCCTAGAAAATCCCATGGATGGAGGAGCCTGGTGGGCTGCAGTCCATGGGGTCGCTAGGAGTCAGACGCGACTAAGCGACTTCACTTTCACTTTTCGCTTTCACACAATGGAGAAGGAAATGGCAACCCACTCCAGTGTTCTTGCCTGGAGAATCCCAGGGACAAGAGAGCCTGTTGGGCTGCTGTCTATGGGGTCACACAGAGTCGGACACGACTGAAGTGATTCAGCAGCAGCAGAAGTATGCTGTATATTATGGTACATACTATTCCATGAAAAAAGGAGGCATATTGTGTACATGTACTCTGTTCTTTCTCTTTTTAAGATCGTTTTCTTTTTTTGATGTGGACCATTTTAAAGGCTTTATCGAATTTGCTACAATATTGCTTCTGTTTTATGGTTTGGTCTTCTGGCCATGAGGTATGTGGGATCCTAGCTCATCCACCAGGGTTCGAACCCTGTGTGCTGGAGGTAAAGTCTTAACCACTGGACCGTCAGTACTGGAGGTCCCTGTACTGTGTTTTTAGACTACAGTTTTAGAACTGTAGTTTTACAGAGACACTGTGGGATGAGTTAGGTGAGGAGAACATGAGCTCAGGGTAGCTCATGGGCTTCTGGAGACAGAAGATGTGTATAAGAGACAGATATTGATATGCACCTTAAAAATCAACAGCTTTTATTTTATAAAAATAAAATTAAAAACTTTATTCCAACCATGTAATGTTGCTATTATAATTTCCACCATTATTTTCTTCCTTTTTTTTTAAACTTTAATTTTGTATTGGGGTATAGCTGATAAAGGAAATCAGTCCTGAATATTCATTGGAAGGACTGATGCTGAAGCTGAAGCTCCAATACTTTGGCCACCTGATTGGAAGAATTGACTCACTGGAAAATACTCTGATGCTGGGAAAGACTGAAGGCAGGAGGAGAAGGGGATGACAGAGGATGAGATAGATGGTTGGATGGCATCGCTGACTCAATGCACATGAGTTTGAGCAAAGCTCTGGGAGTTGGTGACGGACAGGGAAGCCTGGTGCACTGCAGTCCATGGGGTCGCAAAGAGTCAGATACGACTGAATGACTGAACTGAAATGTTAGTCAATGAACAATGCCGTGATAGTTTCAGGTGGACAGCAAATGAACTATGGTTGATTTTTTTATGTTAGTGCGGATATCATAGGTGGATAACAATGGGTGTGCCGCGTTCAATATGCTTAGCGTGGATGAGGGGAATGTGGAGAGGGTGGGAACCTAAATCACCGGCATTCTAAGAAAGACAGAGAGTGCCAGAAAAGGACAGAGGGGAAAACAGACATACAAAGGGCAGATTTAGCCTCATTCCAAAACACTTTGCGTGGCTGCTCTGTCGAGGACATTCGCAGACGCTGGACGTAAGTCTTACTCAGTCCTGTCTGCCAGAGAAAGACTTTTACCTACCTCTTGTCTTTACATCCAGCCAGATGAGTCAGGCCCTCCAACAGGAGGGTATGGGATGCCCTCATTCTCTGAAAATAAATTAATTGAAGGATAGCCTATAATGTGTGCGACCTGGGGATCTGAGACGTAGGAGAAGAACAAGTCCAGATCATTTCTGGTGGTCAACGATCATTTTCCTAACATAGAATGGATAAATCAAGACATATAAAAGAAATGATTGTGATTCTATTAGATAAAAAATAGAAAAATGCAGTTATTTTTTCTTTAAACATCAAGTTCAAAGATCCAGTCAACTCTGAAGTCGCCTTGTGGGACCCTGAAAGACGTGTATATGTCACACGAGTTTCTTCTTTCCTTTCCTTTCTTCTCTTCTCTGCTTCTTCCCTCCCTTCCTTCTCCCCTTCGTTCCCTCTTCTCCCCTAATGTTTCACGATTCAGTATGGAACTGAAAATCTTATTTTAGAATTTTTAACTTTTGTGGAAGTAGGTTTTGTTGCAACAGTTATAATATTTCAATGATACTGACCTTTTAACCTGTTTTGGGGATCTGACATGGAAGACTAGAGGCAATTATTCTTAGACCATTTTTTCACCAGTTCATTTTTGTTTTCTAGTACTTCCTCAGGGTACTGTGGCTATATTTTCCACACCTGCTTCCCTGTGTTCTGAACTTGGCTTTTAGAAGGCTGCCCCAGTTCCCTTAAAAGAGGGACAGGTGACACTCCAAGAGCTATGAGTACTGCTATCCAACACGAGAGCACTACATACCACGAGAGGCACACTTTCATGCTTTAGGAAAGTGCTTTGGAAAAGGCAGACTATCATTTGCTCCGCTCTAAGTTGAAGACTAATAGTACAAGTTTCACATTCCATGACTACAGAGGGAACTTCTGCCTTCATTCTGAATAGAGTAATACAAAAACAAAACAAAAATTTCGAATCCCTGCCTCTGCTACAAGTGCATATATTTACTTATTTTTCTTGGAGGCTTCTTCGATGTAGTATTAGCAGCTAATATCCCCCATGGGTTTGTTTTCTAATCTATCAGGGTTGTGATACAGTATGCTGTTTCTGCCACTGATATGTTGCTCGGAGATTTAATAACGGGTAAACAAACACAACATGTGGTAATTCATTTCAAATTAAAAGTTTATTAAACTCCAGCTTGATGGCTTTCTGGCTATTTGCAATGAAAGGGGTGAACCTTAGGGAGGGGTGGGCACGTGGTATGTTCATGGCTGCAGAGTTTCTATCTGAAAAATATGTTTATGATCTTCTACAAGCTGTCCCACATTGATAGGCTCCATATGTAACCTGCTGGATCCGCTGCAGTCTCCAGATTCTGAAAAAGTGACTTTAATGTTCACTTACCAGTTCACGTGTGCATGCACGGGCACGTATGCACTCACGTACACATAGACACACACACACAGGAAGGCGGTTCTGACTTTAATCCCACAGTTGATGTTTTTAAGTGGGGATCCGTCTTGCAAATCTGTGGACGCCTGAGGCCAGAAAATATTTATGAAAAATAAAAGGCCAGTCCGCCCCCCCTCCAAAAGACCCATGATACAACTTTTGGGTTTAGGCTGCTTTAATTTTCAGGGGGCAGACTAGGGAAACGTTTGTTCTGCTTGACAATTTTGTTTTGTACGTGCCTACATCGCATGAACAATGGTCTCTGGCAAGGTCTATATGTGTTTTGTGATGCAGAATTCAGTTCAGGAGAGTTTTATTGTGTAACCACCAGCGACAAAACAGGCTGCTAAATGCTGTGTGGATTATAAACCCAAAGAAGAGGCAAATCCTCAACCTCCAGGGGCTCACCGCAGCCCCCACCACTCCACCACTAAGATGCACGTCCCCACATTGACTTGATGGGGGGAGGGCCGGGCAGCACCCTGCTTACCTGCAGGACCCGGGGGGAGACTTCACTCTTGGAGAAGTGAAATAGACACATCTGGCTAAGAAACAAAGGTTGGGCTGTTAGGGGAGGGGGCGATGGTGGGAAATAGATGCTATCCGTCAATCAGATTTGTTCCCCATCTCGGTCTTCTCACGGTGGGATTCTCAGGGAGAGGGGAACTGCATGGAAATACTCACCAACATGCTAAAGAAACTTTTCGTTGAATTTCTGTGAGACCAGAAGTATGCTGCGGAGAAGGCAATAGCAAGCCACTCCAGTACTCTTGCCTAGAAAATCCCATGGATGGAGGAGCCTGGTGGGCTGCAGTCCATGGGGTCGCTAGGAGTCAGACGCGACTAAGCGACTTCACTTTCACTTTTCGCTTTCACACAATGGAGAAGGAAATGGCAACCCACTCCAGTGTTCTTGCCTGGAGAATCCCAGGGACAAGAGAGCCTGTTGGGCTGCTGTCTATGGGGTCACACAGAGTCGGACACGACTGAAGTGATTCAGCAGCAGCAGAAGTATGCTGTATATTATGGTACATACTATTCCATGAAAAAAGGAGGCATATTGTGTACATGTACTCTGTTCTTTCTCTTTTTAAGATCGTTTTCTTTTTTTGATGTGGACCATTTTAAAGGCTTTATCGACTTTGCTACAATATTGCTTCTGTTTTATGGTTTGGTCTTCTGGCCATGAGGTATGTGGGATCCTAGCTCATCCACCAGGGTTCGAACCCTGTGTGCTGGAGGTAAAGTCTTAACCACTGGACCGTCAGTACTGGAGGTCCCTGTACTGTGTTTTTAGACTACAGTTTTAGAACTGTAGTTTTACAGAGACACTGTGGGATGAGTTAGGTGAGGAGAACATGAGCTCAGGGTAGCTCATGGGCTTCTGGAGACAGATGAGTAAGCTTTTGAAGGCTATTGAAGCATGCCTGAATTTCTTCTTTAATACAATCCCGTTTAAATCTTGTATTGGTATGACCTGGGGAGATATGTGTTAATTTCACATTTCTTTGGGGTAAAAGAAAAGCCATGAGGAAAGTTAAGGGCTCAGAATGGTACGAAGTATATTTGAAATTATTGGATACACACAGGGATGGATTTGGGCAAGGAGGCACAGGTTTGATTCATAGTTGGGGAACTAAGATCCTGCATGCCATGTGGCCTAAATAAAAGGTTTAAAATCATAGAAATGCTCCAAAATATTTTAAAATAATTTAAGTCATTTTTTGGAAGCATCCAGTGTTCAAGGTAAATCCTTCCTTCCTTCTTTTCTTCTTCCCTCCTTCGTTTCTGCCTTCGGTGCTTTCTTCCGTCCTCCTTTCCTTCTTAGAGATCAATGAAGTTGTCACCTTGTAACTTTATTTACAGACTGAGTAAGACTTCCAATAGCTGCAGCATTAAACTCCCCAAACTGGGGCTCAGCTGGGGAAATTCCACACAGATGTTAATTGGAGGTAGAGTAAGGATTGCATTTTTAACAAATTTATTAAAAAAAAACAAAAAAGATAATTGTTTTCAACTTCGGTTTTGTAGGCTTCTTCACTATTGCGGGTTATTTGCAACGACGGTTTCTAGTTTGAACCACTTCGATCTCCAAGTTGTTTCAAAAAAACTGCTGGAATTGAGAAAGCTTTAAACAGTCATGCAGGTCTTTAATTGTAAATTAGTTTTGACAGGACTACGATGCAGAGCCCGGCTTGGTTCCAAAGTGATGCTAGCTGACAACCTCGGCTGCTCCAGGAGCAAAGGAACATGTGGAAGAAATTGTTCTTTTCCATTTCACAGCTTGTCATTTCCTCTGCGGGGCAGCCCCTGACCCCTCTGAGAGAGCCCGACACCCATAAGGGAAGTGTTCCCACTGATGTAAAGGAAGTGGAGAAGCAGTTTAACGCGAAGAAAGCGGGGAGGAGGGTGTGTCAGAAGGACCTGGGGGACAGGGAGATGAGCTGAGCTGAAAACGTTTCCAGCAGGTTGGAATCTTTGCTGCGTTATTCCCTTTCAGCAGAGAAAACCGAACGATAATTTAGAAAGGCTCAGAACACTGGGGGAGGGGGGAGGCTAGCATTACCTTTTTAAAATCTTTTTTTTTAAAGGTAGAAATGGCAATAAAAATGAATGTGTCACATGTGAATGATCAAAATAAAGGTCCGAGGGAAAAGTACAAATGTGTTTGCTGCTCTGTTGCAATATGTTTCTAATTACAGAATGTGTGTGGATTAGATCGACAACGCCAGATTACAACTTGTGTTCTCAGGACGTTTTACACCCTCAGCATTTTATTTGGTCTCATATATTCATCACAGTCAATTTTGCCTCTATACCTGAGCTATTAAACAGTGCAGTAGGGAACATAAAAAAGCAGCGGGGTTGTGCTATCATTCAAAGTGGTCTATTATTCTTGTCAATGGGCACAAACCGTTTCAAAACTCCTCAAATTATTTGTATTTTTAGAGCTACTAACGAAGTCATTAAAAAAAATAACTTCTTATTTTTTTTTTAAACAGTTGAAATCTTTTTCAAGATACACACTTTTCTGACTGTGATCTTTAGAGCAAGGGTAATATTAATGAACCCTCCTTCCACATACACATCTTAATCTGTTGCAGCAAACCTGTGAACAGCTGCAAGTGTGCCATATATTTTAAGCCATCACTCCAAAAACGTACTGTCTATGAAAATAATTCCCATTTTTCCTCTGCCCATCTCTCACTGAATCTGCAGATACTCAGCGCCTCATTATTAGACAGACGTCCTTGCAAAATGATATTGCAGAAGTGGATATGGATGGTGAATAATGTCGTGGTTCTTGACTGAATGTGAGATGCTGGACTGACCTAGGAGACCAGAACAATTTGAACATTAAAAAAATAATAATTTTATTTGTTGATCGGCTGTGCTGAGTCTTCATTGCTGTGTGGACCTCGCTCTAGCTGAGGCAAGCAGGGGCTACTCTCTAGTTGCGGTGCTCAGGCGTCTGATTGTGGTGGCTTCTCTTGTTGTGGAGCGCGGGCTTAAGTAGTTGTGGTTCCCGGGCTCCAAAGCACTGGCTCAGTAGTTGAAACACATGGGCTTGGTTGCTCTGTGGCATGTGGGATCTTCCCGAACCAGGGATCGAAGACGCTGTCTCCTGCATGGGCAGGTGGATTCTTCACCACTGTGCCACTGGTGAAGCCCCCACTATGAACAGTAATAAAAAGCTCTTGGGGCAGCGGTTTAGGAAGGAAGGCTTTCTGTGGACCTGAGACAAGACTTGCCTGTCTCTGGCCCCACAATTCAGTCTGGACATTCCAGAGCTGAATATACAATCTGGATAAGTTGGAAATAAAGAACTGTAGGGACAAAATGTACTTTAATCCTGTCTCTACTAATGTGAATTATGATGAAAGAAACCATGACCAACTAGGGGGAGTCTGCTCCCTACGCATGTGGCAGCCCATCTGACATAGCTTTTCAGTTTACGATATTGATATTGGTTTTTACTACAGGCTCTTTCTTTCTTTAAATGCTCTTTTATTGTGGTAACAGCGTGACATGCGATCTGCCCTCTTAACAAATGCTTAAGTGTACAACACAGTATTGTTAGTGCAGCTCCCTAGAACTCTTTCANGTGCTCAGGCGTCTGATTGTGGTGACTTCTCTTGTTGTGGAGCGCGGGCTTAAGTAGTTGTGGTTCCCGGGCTCCAAAGCACTGGCTCAGTAGTTGAAACACATGGGCTTGGTTGCTCTGTGGCATGTGGGATCTTCCCGAACCAGGGATCGAAGACGCTGTCTCCTGCATGGGCAGGTGGATTCTTCACCACTGTGCCACTGGTGAAGCCCCCACTATGAACAGTAATAAAAAGCTCTTGGGGCAGCGGTTTAGGAAGGAAGGCTTTCTGTGGACCTGAGACAAGACTTGCCTGTCTCTGGCCCCACAATTCAGTCTGGACATTCCAGAGCTGAATATACAATCTGGATAAGTTGGAAATAAAGAACTGTAGGGACAAAATGTACTTTAATCCTGTCTCTACTAATGTGAATTATGATGAAAGAAACCATGACCAACTAGGGGGAGTCTGCTCCCTACGCATGTGGCAGCCCATCTGACATAGCTTTTCAGTTTACGATATTGATATTGGTTTTTACTACAGGCTCTTTCTTTCTTTAAATGCTCTTTTATTGTGGTAACAGCGTGACATGCGATCTGCCCTCTTAACAAATGCTTAAGTGTACAACACAGTATTGTTAGTGCAGCTCCCTAGAACTCTTTCATCTTGCGTCATTGAGACTTTAGGCTCACTGATTGGCATGTACCCATTCCCCACTTCCCCAACCCCGGCATCCACTGGGCTGCTCTCTGATTCCACGAGGTTTCCCATTTTAGAGGGTTCATGCAAGTGGAACATGAAAAGGTGTTTCTCCTAGGAGGACACTCCGTAGGTACTTCTGTAAGTCTTTAGCAGGTTTCCACTGGTTCAGTTCAGTTCAGTTCAGTCGCTCAGTCATGTTCAACTCTTTGCAACCCCATATACTGCAACACACCAGGCTTCCCTGTCCATCACCAATTCCCGGAACCTACTCAAACTCATGTCCATTGTGTCAGTGACACCATCCAACCATCTCATTCTCTGTCGTCCCCTTCTCCTCCCGCCTTCAATCTTTCCCAGCATCAGGATCTTTCCCAATGAGTCAGTTCTTCGCATCAGGTGGCCAAACTATTGGAGTTTACTTCAGCATCAGTCCTTCCAATGAACATCCAGGACTGATCTCCTTTAGGATGGACTGGNAACCATCTCATTCTCTGTCGTCCCCTTCTCCTCCCGCCTTCAATCTTTCCCAGCATCAGGATCTTTCCCAATGAGTCAGTTCTTCGCATCAGGTGGCCAAACTATTGGAGTTTACTTCAGCATCAGTCCTTCCAATGAACATCCAGGACTGATCTCCTTTAGGATGGACTGGATGGATCTCCTTGCAGTCCAGGGGACCCTCACGAGTCTTCTCCAACACCACAGTTCAAAAGCATCAATTCTTCGGTGCACAGCTTTCTTATAGTCCAACTCTCACATCCACACATGACTACTGGAAAAAAACATAGCTTTGACTAGATGGAATTTTGTTGGCAAAGTAATATCTCTGCTTTTTAATATGCTCCATTATCTTCATTACCTCCACCATAGTTTGGGCTCAGGTCAAACAACAGGGAGGGAACACACCCCCTTCCATCAACAGAAAATTGAATTAAAGATTTACTGAGCATGGACCTGCCCATCAGAACAAGACCCAGTTTCCCCTTAGTCAGTCTCTCCCATCAGGAAGTTTCCATAAGCTTCTTATCCTTATCCATCAGAGGGCAGACAGATGAAAACCACAATCACAGAAAACTAATCAAACTGATCACATGGACCACAGCCTTGTCTAACTCAGTGAAACTATGAGCCATGCTGTGTAGGGCCACCCCAGATGGACAGGTCATGATGGAAAGTTCTGAGAAACCGTGGTCCACTGGAGAAAGAATGGCAAACCACTTCAGTATTCTTGCCTTGAGAACTCCATGAATAGTATGAAAAAGCAAAAAGATAGGACACTGAAAGATGAACTCCCCAGGTTGGTAGATGCCCAATATGCTGCTGGAGATCAGTGGATAAATAACTCTAGAAAGAACAGAGAGACAGAACCAAAGCAAAAAGAGCATCTAGTTGTGGATGTGACTGGTGATGGAAGTGAAGTCTGATGCTGTAAAGAGCAATATTGGGTAGGAATCTGGAATGTTAGGTCCATGAATCAAGGCAAAGTGGAAGTGGTCAAACAGGAGATGGCAAGAGTGAACATCGACATTTGAGGCATCAGTGAGCTAAAATGGACCAGAATGGGTGAATTTAACGCAAAGGACCATTATATCTACTACAGTGGGCAAGAATCCCTTAGATCTGACTCCTCTGTCCATGGAATTTCCCCAGGTGAGAATACTGGGGTGGGTTGCCTCTTCCTCCTCCAGGGGGATCTCCCCTAGCTGGGAACTGAAGCCACGTCTCCATGTCTCCCACCTTGGTAGGTGGGTTCTTTACCACTAATGTCATCTGGGAATAAGAAATAGGAAATATAAATTAGAAAAACGTAATTTTGGGTCAAGCGGGTCAATATTTCCTTTAGAATGAGATAGGACAGAAATCATCCCTTCAGGAAGTGCAACTCAGCTTCTTAGAAAAATCAGTCTAATCTTGAATGTTGACATCTTAACATGGAAACTTTTAATCTGTCATTCAATTTGTAGTACTTTTTTGGGGTAAATAGCATATAATTAAGCCATATTTTAAAATTCACCCTGCAACATCTGACTTTTAATTGGTATAGTCAGAGCATTTGCCTTGAAGGTAATTATGGGTATGCTAGGACTAAGTTTGTCATTTTAGTACTTATTTTCTGACTCTCTCTTGTTTCTCATCTTCTGTTCCTCTTACCTTCTTGTGCATTACTTGAACATTCTTAGGATTCCATCTTGATTTGATTATAATTTTTGAACAAATCACTTGTGTAGTTTTCATAGCAGTTGCTCTGGGTATGGCAATATCCATGGGTGTCAATATTCTACATTTTGAGTCAAACATATATAGCTCACTTCCATTTCAGCCCCTTTACCCTCCCCACTTTTAAATATCATTGTCTTGGGTACATGTGGTGGTATAGTTTTTGTTCCAATCATCATATATGGTTTTTAAAACCACTGAGGGAATAAAGAGTGTATTCACTCACATTGGAGGCTCTGTCTGAATTTCTCTCATTTTTTTCCTTCCAGATGCTCCATGATTTCTTCTTTTACGATTTCCTTTCGGTTTGAAGAACTTCCTTTAGCCATTATTTAAGGGACCGTCTAGCAACAAATTCTTTCAGTTTCCTTTCATTTGAGACTGCATTTTGTATTCTATCCTGAAAGATAATCACTGGATATAGTATTTGTTCAGTTCAGTTCAGTTGCTCAGTCATGTCCGACTGTTTGTGACCCCACGGACTGCAGCTTGCCAAGGCTCCCTGTCCATCACCAACTTTCAGAGTTTACTCAAACTCATGCCCACTGATATTTGTAGTTGATAATTTTTTTTCTCTCAGCAGTTGAAAAATGTTCTGCGTTGGTCTCCATGATTCAGCTTGTGTATCTGGGGCACCCCCTGGACCCTGGTGGATGCCTGGGTGGACAGAAGGGGCTTCCCCAGGGCTGGCTACCTGCTGCCTTTGGGTGGGGAAGGGAGTCCCCAGCCTCAGATGTAGGGAAACTTTCTGGTCTAGGAGTTAGTTGTGGTGGAAGCCACCTGCTGATGCCACTTAGCCACCTGTTTGTTGTCTCCTGGTGGGAGGAGGGCTGTTTCAGGCAGCAGAGAAGGAGATAGCATCATGTGGTTGCTAATTCCAGCAGGCTCTGGTCTGTCTTGTTCTCCATGCTGCTGGACTCGCCTGATGTTATTGGTGGGACTTCCTTTCTGGACCACTATTTGCTGATAGGAGGGAGCTGGAGCTGTTGGGTCAGGATTACTTTCCTCTGTTGGGTGAGGTCAGAGGGCGCATAAGATGCCCTATCCTATATTGTTGCTCCAGCTCTGGGGTCCCTTATCACCTCTCCCTCCTCTTTATATCTTTCAGAATTTCCTTTGGCTGCCTCCTGTTTTATTTCCAGGGTTTATACTTATATTTAGAGAGGAGAAGGGAGAAACAAGGGTATGCCATTTGCTCCCAACTGGAAATCCTCTGAATTTTCAGTTTTGTTTAGGTGGTCTTATAGCATCTAAAAAGTTTTTTCAGCATTTCATTTAGGGCTTGTCTTCTAACATTTTAAGTAAGGAAGTAAACATTTTTTTTAATAGTGGTAAAATAAAGATAATACACAGTTCACCGTTTTGACCATTCTTAAACATACTGTTCAGTGGCATTAAGTATATTCACAATGCTGTATCACCATCACTTTCTTCCATCTCCAATTTTCTCATTTTGTCAAAGCTAAACTCTGTAGCCATTAAACAATAACTTTCCATTTCTCTCTATTTCCAGGCCCTGGTAATCACCATTTCTACTTTCTGTCTCTCTGAATTTGGCTGTTCTAATTCCCTAATGTAACGTGGAACCGTATAATACTTGTCTTCTGTGGCTGGTTAACTTTTCTTAGTGTGATACCCTCAAAGAAGGAAGTGACATTTGAATTGGTATAATCTAGTTAGTACTCACTGAAGTGTTTCAATACAGTTTTGAGAAGAAGAGTTTAAAATTAGTAACCAGCTTGGGACATTGAAACCTGGTACGTAAAGCCTGGTACGTAGTATGAACTCAAAAATGTTAGCTATTAGCATCATTTTTCTTCAAGATTTTATTATTCCTTTTCTCCCTCATATGAATAGCTAAAAGTCAGCAACTGGGATGTTGAGTCAAAGTTTGTTTTTGTTTTCCTTTTTGAGATAAGCACCCCTAATATCTGTCTACCTACTGGGAATGTGCAAGAAAGAAATTGACAGAGAATGCAGATTTCTGCACAGTTTGTGGGGGAAATAGAACATGGACATGGGAGTCAGAGGGCCTTATATTCACATCCTGAGTCCTACTATTTAACGTCCTCTGTCAAGTTCCTCAGTCTGTGATTCTTTGCTTTGTCACCTATAAAGGGGAGATAACAGGCTCTGCATGAGGATCAGTAGCAACTTATGTGAAGTGTAATAGGAGGAGTAAGTAGGTGCTCACCAATTCACCCTGTGTTATTGTGTTAGTTATTATAATGTGAAAAACACACTTGGCTCTGTCTAAATCCTACCTACTTAATTTCAGTATTGGTCAATCTTTTCTTAACAATAGGGACTTACTAGTGGAAAAGATAATTTATTATTCTCAGTAGCTTTGGGTGTTTTAAGTTCAATGAAAGTGTCAGTTGATGATAACCAAGGAAAGCTCATGAACAGCATACTAAAATTTCTGAATTCTTTCACTGGGCTTAAGATAAAGAGTTTAATATTTTTAAGAATAAGGGGGAAAGAAGCTAACTTCCATAAAAAGATTCAGTCTTTTTGAGGATGGCAGAAATGGGTGATATTTAAAAATTATTCTTGAAAAAAATAACCAAATATCTCCCTGCTCTTATATTGTAATAATATTTTATTAAGCAAGACATGCCTGTGTGAATCTATTTTTATATTCTACAAATGTAAAATACTCAGAGATCACTATTGGTTGATATGATAGCAGAAATATTTATAGTTCTGTGCTGGCAATAAAATTAATCAAGTTTACATGAATTTATTTAATTCATATATATAAATATATATAACATATATAAATCTGAAAAATACTATTTTAATAAATTGAAAAATACTGTATAAAATATGCTGTATCATTATCAATCAACTAACTGTTGGTCTTCATAAGTGGTATCAAAGTGTCACATGGGTTGAGGTTCTATGTGGACGGGTTGAGGCTTAGCAGTTTGAGTAGAAGTGAAAGTGGAATAGGTTGGTAGCATACCTGCTGCTGCTAATATTAAAAATCCCCATATAAATCTGAAAAATACTATTTTAATAAATTGAAAAATACTGTATAAAATATGCTGTATCATTATCAATCAACTAACTGTTGGTCTTCATAAGTGGTATCAAAGTGTCACATGGGTTGAGGTTCTATGTGGACGGGTTGAGGCTTAGCAGTTTGAGTAGAAGTGAAAGTGGAATAGGTTGGTAGCATTCCTGCTGCTGCTAATATTAAAAATCCCCAAACATGATTTCATTAAGATTCTTAACACTTCTAAGAAATCAATTCATAAAATAGTATGGGCACTTTGCCTTCCACTAAATATTTTAGGCTTTAGGGAGAATGTGTGTGTGTGTGCGTTCAGCTATGTTCGACTCCTTTGTGATCCATGGACTGTAGCCCACTGGGCTCCTCTGTCCAAGGAATTTTCCAGGCAAGAATACTGGAGTGGGTTGCCATTTCCTACTTCAGGGGATCTTCTCAATCCAGGGATCAACCTGCATCTCTTGGGTCTTCTGCCTTGGCAGGTGGATTCTTTACCAGCTATGTCATCTGGGAAGGGCTTCTCTGGTGGCTCAGATGGTAAAGGATCCTCCTGCAATACAGGAGACCTGGGTTTGATCCCTTGGTTGGGAAGATACCTTGGAGGAGGTCATGACAACCCACTCCAGTAGAATTCTTCATCCTGAAGAATCCCATGAACAGAGGAGCCTGGTGGGCTACTGTCCATGGGATCGCAAAGAGTTGGACACAACTGACCAACTAACACTTCATGCCACCCAGGAAGCCTTTAGATAGAATAATCCTGGCTAAANGTCATGACAACCCACTCCAGTAGAATTCTTCATCCTGAAGAATCCCATGAACAGAGGAGCCTGGTGGGCTACTGTCCATGGGATCGCAAAGAGTTGGACACAACTGACCAACTAACACTTCATGCCACCCAGGAAGCCTTTAGATAGAATAATCCTGGCTAAATCATTGGAAGGACTGATGTTGAAGCTGAAACCCCAATCCTTTGGCCACCTGATGTGAAGAGCTGACTCATTTGAAAAGACCTTGATGCTGGGAAAGATTGAAGGCAGGAGGAGAAGGGGACGACAGAGGATGAGATGGTTGGATGGCATCACTGACTCAACGGACATGAGTTTGAGTAAACTCCAGGAGTTGGTGATGGACAGGGAAGCCTGGCAGGCTGCGGTCCATGGGGTCGCAAAGAGTTGGACGCGACTGAGCGACTGAACTGAATCTAAACTCCAGTTCTATGGTACATGCCCTTTGTCAACAGTAACATGTTTGAAGATCAGTTTGCTCATTCGTTTCTTCCCATGAAGAAAAGATGGAATTTGCTCCTTGACATGATGGCCAACATCTGTCTGTTTATGTTGGCAGCATCGAAGAAGTTACTGTTTATAGGATCAAACCGTACATACTAGCAGAGAATGTTATCAGCTCATTACCTGCATTAGTGTAGTTTCTGGTTATTCACTGTTAACATCCTCAAATAGATATTCAGCCATTATTTTGAAAGTGGTTAAAATTTACTGTCTTAACTAGAAACCAGATATGAACAACCAGGCTTCAAAAAAAATTGACCATCTGTTTCTGCTGTAGATAAACAATGCTAAGATTTTGGTCTGCTGCTGCAGCCATGTTCATTGCAACATGTCATTGAAAATTCATACTTTGGTGCTTATTTTGGCCTTTAAACTATTCATTTGTACTGTGAACTAGATTATGTGCTTCTAACTGTCAGTAAGCTGAATGCATTTCAAGTCAATTTACTAAAATAGTTACTGTTAAGCGGTATATTTGGACAGAGTTGACACCTTTGACATTTTGTAAAATGGCAAAAATAACTGTATTTAAGGGAATGATTTATGAATGTTGGGTACCCATAGAGCTTCCCTCTGATTATGGTTTTTGTTTTAGCTGCTGAAACGTCACAAACTGCTGAAAGGACAGCTAATTAGTGCTGTGTGATCAGATATTTAACACAGATAAGCACACATGGAGAAACGCACGAAAACATAATATCCATATAAAATCTGTGATCTTCTTGTTGCTTCTTAGCATTGTCTTTGTCTAACAGGGGAAGAGTAGTCGAGGTCTTAGCAGAAGCAGAGTAAGTAAGGAAGAGAGAGTAAGATTGATGGTAAAGAATTGCCTTTATGAAACACACGCTCTTTGGTATAAATAAGGAAAGCAACTTGCAATGATTAAAAAGTATTTTGAATCTTGAGTTGTCTTCTAGATTGCTGGCCTCTATTAAAAACTTCTTAAAATAATAGATAGCTTTAATTCTTCAAGCAAAAGAAAAATTATATCATCTTAGATTTTCCATATTTATTATATAGATGTGACTTGGCTATGGAGGAAAAAAAGAGCAAAATCTCTTGTATTGCAAGTTTTAAATGTACCAGGCTAAGGTTTACTTAATTAGAACCTCCAGGCAATAAAGGAGCCCTTTTTAAAATTCTGTGATTCTTAATATGCTAAATAATGCAAAGCTTCAACTCTTCAAGCATAAGACACACATCTGGCAGTTTAACATTTAAATTACAGGAGGAAAAAAATTCCTCACTTCAGTAGTAATTTTCTCAAAGAAAAGAATAGGAAATTTATTACAACTACATTTAATTTCTTTTTGGATTTCCATCCTATCTAATTGCAGGCATTTTTCTAGGTTTTCTGTGTTTGTACTTTTTACACATGCTTTCTGTACATTTTATTAATCTTTAATTTGAGATGCTTCACCCTATTAGAGCTCTTGAAAAACTGGAATATTTTACTAAGCAAATTGTTTTGAGAAATACATCTGATCTTTAGTAATAAAAACAATGGTTTAGAAAATAAAAGGAAAAGAAAATCTCAGAGACCCACAAAAATATTACTGATGAAAAGGCAACATTTTTCAGTTAGTTCCACTTTCCGGCTCTAATGCTTTTCAGTATTCGTGTTTTCTTTGTTTTGTCATTTTCTGGCTGTTTTTCATGCAAACATTATTATAAGCAGCATTCTTTCTTTGTATTTCTCCAAAGGACAGTGTCAGATCCTTGATTAATTTTACAAAGGTCATTTGGAAAAACCATTATAAATATGCCAAGTAAAAAAGATTAACACAACACAGGGAAAACAGACTTTTATAAACATGTGCATTTATATATATATAGCGCACTGAAACATTATACAGTTTTGACAAGTGCTTTCCGTGTGCACCTCATGCTTTATTAAAAATATGACTGCTTCATTTATTTTTTTTCTGGGTGATCCCAGCTGACACATTACAAAGGCATCAGCAGGTTACTGTTATTTGTAAACATTTTATCTTTTTCTCAGTATAAAATGATCTGATAAGTAAATTGCATAGAGCTTCCATAGGATAAAGTGGACTTTCAAAGTAATTAACCTATATCTGTATTACTAACACATAAACATGGCTGCTAGTTTTGTTGTTGCTGTTCCATCTCTAAGTCATGTCCTACTCGTGACCCCACGGACTGTAACCCGCAAGGCTTCTCTGCCCATGGGACTTCCCAGGCAAGAATACCGGTGTGGGTTGTCATTTCCTTCTCTAGGGGATCTTCCAGACCCAGGAACTGAACCGGTGTCTCCTGCATTAGCAGGCAGATTCTTTCCCGCTGAGCAACGACGGAAGCCCCTGTGACACATTTATGTATCCAATTCTACATTTAATTAAAAAATAAACAACACTGCAGCTTCCAGTTTTAACTATTGCAGAGTAGCTGGTACCAGACTAATTCATTTATAATCAACCATTAAACTGGAGAGAAGATACAAAGCATTTTAATGTTTTAATTGTCATGGAGCATGGGCTATTAGGAAGCACAAGGCTTGCTGATCCCAGAGAGAAGAGAAACTCTTGAGGAAAACCCCGGTTGTCTACGTGGGCAAAAATTCTGACTCTAAATGCAGTGAAGTGAAATCCAGGTAGAGAAAGTTCCACGGAGCTGAGGAGACACAGTTTAGAATGTGCAGAGTGAGAGAGAGCAGGGAGGTGTGCAGAGAGGAACTCAGGAGTCGTGTAGGGACCACCCCCCGCCCGTGAGTCCTTGGCTGAGGGCACATGACCTGTTAGGCTAGTGGAGGTTTTGCTAAGTAAGGACTATGGACCTGGGAATAGAACAGAAATAATAGAGCTGGAACAGAGGTCGCATTCAAGTCAGGAGAGCCATGTTAATAGCTCATTTTCAATTTGACGGCAAATTGAGATGCTAGAAGTCTGCATGTTAGGAATAAAGACCACGCTCTTGAGAGACTTACTTTAAATCTGCCCCCACGAAAGCCAAAAGCAAAGTTCTGACAAGAGAGGCAGAGGAGTTAGTCTTGAGGTTGAGTCCTGGTAAGTCAGCGTGACTTGGAAACATGTTTTACAGACATGCTTAAACAAAATGTAAATTTAAGCCTACGTGAGTTTAATGGAATTAGCCAGTAACTGAACTGTGTAGTAGGAAAAAATCTCAACACCTTTTCAAGAAAGATAACAGAATCTAGACTTTTCTACAATGCCCATTATATTGTATAAAGTATAATACTTAGACATGCAAAAAAACAGGAGAATATGAACCTTAGGGGAAAAGTGAATAACAATGACTGTAAGATAATTCAGATTTTAAGTTTACTGGGAAAAGCCATTAAACTGTCCGTTATAAATATACTCATAAATTTAAAAAAACGACTACCTGCAAATAATTAAAGGAAAATATATTCTTAATGAATGATTAGTCAGATTATCTTAGCAGAAACGTGGATGCTATAAAAAACATAACCAAATGGAAATTACAGAACTGAAAATTCAAGAATTAAAAAGAAATTAACTGACTTGAAATGCAGAAAATAAAAAGCTGGAAGGAAAATGAAGAGGAACTCAGAGATCCAGGAGGTCATAGCACATAGTTTTGCATACATGCATGTAGTGAGAGTTTTATGTAAAGAAAGAGGGTAATAATATGGAAGAAAAAAATGTATTAAACAAGTAGTGATTGGAAATTCCCCATATTTTAAAGAATATATTGGCTCATAGATTGAATACCCTCAGTGAACCTCAAAAGGATATATGCAAGGGAAATAGCACTTAAGAATATCATAATCGAAAGTTAAAGTGTTGTCGCTTTTCTGTTTTAAAAAACGCATTATATATAGGGGAACAATGACCTGAAAAATAGCTGACATTATCATCTGAAATGATGGAGACCAGAAGTCAGTGTAATGACATATTAAAATGCTAAAAAACTGTCAATTCAAAAATCTGTATATAGCAAAAAACCCCTCAAAAATTGAGGTTGATATAAAGATATTTTCAGATGAGGAAAAACTAAAAGAATTTTTCTTCAGTAGACTGGCACTATTAAAAAAAACACACACACACACACACCTAGAGAATTTTCGTTAGTCTAGCTGGGCCATCTTTAGGGAGGAACAGTTTCCCAAAGGGTGAGGACATGGAGACCACATCCTCAAAATTTTACACTATGGAAAACTCATCTAAAAATGTTCCCAAAAGCAATTCCAAAAGGTTGAGATTGGCAGTACTCCAGAGGGGAAGAAGAGAACAGGGTGCAAGGCTGTGGCTCCTCATGGATCCATGTCATCTTTTCAGAAAATGTTTTTGGGTCTGCCTCTTGGTTAAATCTGTGGCTCTATTGAGGAACTCCAATCTCTGGGCCAGGGTATTTGTCACAAGATGCTGGGGAGAGGGTTTAGCATAGAGAGTCATTGAAGGGAGAGCTCAAGCCAATGGATTGAGAGGCATAAAGCTAAAGTAATACCTGCTTATGTACTGATAGTATCTTTGTAATTTAAGAAACATTTGTTGAGGAGGTGTTCTATTTCAGGTAGAGGGGACCCCTGGCGTTTAGTAGATAGAGGCCAGAAATGGGGCTAAACATTCTATAAAAACAGGACAGCCCCCGCAAAAAAAAAAAAAAAGAATTCTCCAATCCGAAATGTGGTTTATGCTGAGGTGGAGAAACCCTGATATAAAATAAATCGTGCAAAAGATGAGATAAGTTGCTCAGGCGGGAAGAGCTGGGGACACATCGATAACTGAACTTTCTAGCGTCGAGGCTTGATTTTGGAACGCTGGGGTGAGGCACGGAGTAACGTCTTTGTAAACTTGATCACAGAAACAGAGCTGAGGATAGAGAATCCCTACCCGGATGAGGGGAGAAAGCAGATCACACACAGCTGCTCCTTGTAAATTGCATCCCCATGGCGTAGGCTTCTACTTGAAGTTCATGCATTGACTGAATTAAAACCGGGAGCATATAACAACTTAGAGAATTATTTCTTTCACCCCCGTTTGTCAGCCTTTATATAAACTCTTAGATTTCAGCAGGGTAAGCTTACATGTCCTCTGATGTAAAAATCTATAATTTTTGTTCCACCTTTTGTCTTTAACCCTAGGAAGCATTTCTAATAAAATTAGTCCCTGCCCTACGGACTGTGATCTCAGTCTCTCAAAAGAAGACCATGAATTACACGATAAGGTAAGATAAAGGCAAGATAAATGTTATCAAAGTTGGTTTTAACCATGAAAACAACAGTTCTAATTATTGACTATAATTTCTTAAAATATATTTCCGGGTAGAAAGTAATGTGTTCTTCAAGGCAGGTTTTGAAGTATGGACATACTAAACAGGTGACGTTTGTGAAATCAGTAATGCTAATAATATTTTTTATTACATCTGAATCAGACTTTAAGCTGTTGAAGACTTTAGCTAAATTAACTAGTCTATAATACAAGACTCTTTCCAGCTTGAGCAAGGTGATTAGAAAATGTGCTGATTATGCTATTTTATTTGATATTATCAGGGCTGCCATGAAGTCTATCCAGAAAATATCTTGATAAACTGATACAAATTACTTAGCCTGGGTTTCCAAATGTGGGTTAAATTAATTTTACTGGTATAACTGGATCCTGTTTTTGGATGTTTAACCATTTCCAAAATCTGTATCTACATAGACCAAATGACTTCAAGTTTTAAATATTCAGAAAATTTAGTCTGGCTAGAAAATTAAAGTAAAAGAATTTCTCTCAACCCTGCCCTTTCCCATACAAACTATCTGAGTCATTACCTTTATTCTAAAGTATGTTAACTAAATAAACACAGGTCTATAGATCCAACTTTCATGCCATTCTCTAAAGCCTGATGTTTCCATCTCTAAATAGTGGACCACCATCAAATCAAATAAATGAGTTTTTAATGTCTAGAAGACAACTTCACAGCGTTTACAATTACGGTTGTTTCTATATTGCAGAAGGAGAAAGTGTGAGAAATCAGAAGTTTAGTGACATTTGTAGCAGTGAAAGGTAACATATACTGAGTGCTAGGAAGTTACTCGATGCCAGAAAATGTTCTCAGGTCCTCCACATCAAATGACTATCTTATTCTCACTACAAACTAATGGGATAGATACTTATAGTGACATAAGTTTCCCTGTTTTGAAGGTGAGAAAAATAGGTGCATGAGATGGAGTAATTTAGGCAAAATAACATTGTTAACAAGTATATAGCTGTGCTTTGAATCCAGACTGTTTCTAGAATCCAGTTTGGGATCGATCATCAGATAATACATCAACATTTTATTTCTTTGTCCTTTCAGTCAGGTATATGTTTTGTACTTCTTGGGCCTTATAACCTTAATATAAGGAATAGAATATGGGAACCAAGAACAATTCGCTAGGAAAGAAAAAATGTTACATCCTTTAGGAAAAGTAAAAGTGTTAGTGATTCAGTCGTGTCTGACTCTTTGTGACCCCATAGCCGTAGCCCACCAGGCTCCTTTGTCCATGGAGTTTCCCAGGCAAGAATACTGGAGTGAGTTGCCATTACCTACTTCTTCTCATAGTATTAGGAATTAACTTGAATGTTCAACTGATATTAAAGACTCTGACTCAGGCAATTGATAGGGTAGCTGTGGGGAAATTGAGGTTAATGTTGAACTTCACATGGGAAGCACTTGTCTTTCAAATTTATTTACACAGTGAGAAAAGAATCAAAATCTGGCCCAATCAAAATCAGAATCTGGCCCAAGTTGGTCAGAAATACTAGTTGTCGTCCAGAGTTGAAAAACCCCAGGGGGTTAGCTACCCAAGGATTCTCTCTGGGTAAATCCTGAGCTACCCAGCCATATACGAGTACCTTATTTTTCCCTGGGTGCTGCTGATGTTAGTAGAAACCCTGTCCTGAAAAATTTTCTGGAACACACATCAGAAATGAATTAAGGAAAGAGGAAATAGTATTCTTGCTGGATGGTCTCAGAATTTAGGCTGGATTTAATTTGGAGCTGTGGGTTTTATTTTTTACATGATATAATGACATTGGTGAAACTGAACATGATGTCATATGTGTCTGCTTCGAAACTTCAGAGGCACCTGGTGTTTGTTGCTGCTATTGTTGATGTGCATTTCTGTGACCCTGTTAACACCAGCCTCTGAACACAGTCCATCCAGCCCAAGCCTTCCTCCCCAGCCTTCTTAAAAATGGTGCTGCTGCTTGCATCTCGTCTTCCCAGGGCAGTTCAAAAGCATTCGTAATCCCCAGGATTCAGCTCTTTATTCACTGCTTCCTCTTTCTAAGGCTCTCCCTTTTGATGACACAATCCCCTTGCTCTTCATCTGGCCAGATGGGCAGATGAACAGTGCTCCCCAGAGCTCTGCACAAAGACCCTATAAAGAGTTTGTGAGAATAAAATGCTGCTGTTCAGTGGAGCCTGAGTGTGCCAATGCCACCATGCTTTGCCCAGCACCCCTGCGCGGGGGTCCCTGACCTGTGAACTGCGAGCTTGCTTTCTCCCCAAACACTGACCTTCTCATCGGTCCCAACATCATCACCCTTCTTCATGAACCAAACAGTCCATGGAAGGAATTATTGCTTAGGGGCAAAAACCTCTGAACAAGATAGGGATCCTGGACTTTGCTTTATTTCATGTAACAGTATGTAGTGCCTGTGTTCCCAGTCATGTCCGACTCTCTGCGACCCCATCGACTGTAGCCCGCCAGGCTCCTCTGTCCATGGGATTCTCCCAGGCAAGAATACTGGAGTGAGTTGCTGTTTCCTTCTCCAGGGGATCTTCCTGACCCAGGGATCAAACCTGCATCTCCTGCATCTTGTGCATTGGCAGACGGATTCTTTACCACTGAGCCATCTGGGAAGCCCGCTTTCTATCATAGAACACAATTAAATGGGCCTTTCATTTCATGAGCTGGACAACTTTGAGACTTAACATCTTAAGTCTAAAATCTTAATATTATCTTAGTATCTTAATAGTAATAAATTAATATCTTAAGACTTAAATCTTCCTATAGTATTTTCTACTTAGCAGCTTTGTAGAAATGCTGTAATAAACGCAGAAGAAAGGATGTTACATGTGCTATTGAACATTTCATCTAATGTTCCTCATGGTATATATTGCGTTGTACCATATGCTACTTAGATCCTTAATGTTCTAAAGCATGTTAAGTTCTACCCTTTCCATCCTCAGAAAGAACCTTATTGCTATTATATCATTTGGTCTTCATAAAAAGTCCTGCAATCTATACAAGACAAGTATTATCTCCATTTTTCAGATTAAAGCGCTCAAATTCATGGACTTTAAATCATTTAAGTTTCCAAAGTGGTGAGAAGACTTGAATGAGTGTCTTCTGACCACCACTTGGTGCTTTTGACTACAATGTGATACATTTTAGCTTTTCAAAATTCTTTAAAACACTTCTTGGTTCTCCTTTTGTGTTGTGTTTGATAGAGTACACATTTATTTCTTCCTCACTGAGGCTCTGTTTAAATGGCGATCCTCACACCAGATTTTCAGCTCATGAACTTGAAAATCACATTTTGAATTCTAGCATTTTATATTGATATTTACATGTGTGCTGTTGATTTCTGCACCGGGTCAGACTCTAAACAGCCATATTATGTGAAACGAGCTGTTTCAGAACAAATTTGCACAGTTTCTCTCTTAAAGTATAGAAATTCATCTTTCTGAAGACAATGCTGAGGGAAGAATTTTTTTTTTTTTTTAATGATGATGATCTGCTTTGGCTTCAGGAACTTAAGAGGTGTAACGGATCAGAGGATCTATTTTCTGTCTTTTAAATGTTGATGATGTCCTTATTTAAAGCATCAGTTCTTAGGTGCAGATTCATATTTGTGATTGGTGGATTGTTTAGATTGTTAGAGTATATTCATGTGAACAGAGTCACGTTCTCCGGTACTCATTCACCTGGGAATTTGGCTGTACATGTTTACTTCTTTTTAGATTAAAACTCTTATCTTCTTTGGGGATGAACAAATGTCTGTGGCTTTATGTCTTCCCAAACACCCATTTTAAAGGATTTTTAGTACATTAACTTGAATATTCTTTAAGTGAAATGCAAAAATTCAGAAAATTTTTGCTGTTTTTAGAGTTAATAGGTATATATCTTGGTGACTTAGCATCTGGATGTAGTTCACTGTCATTATTGTAACATAAGTACTTAATGAAATGACCTCTAACTCTCGAGTATTTACTGTGTGCTTATTACCATGTTAGGAGTTGTGAAAAATACAAAGAAATATACAACACAGCATTGTCACCATGAGTATATTTGAACAATTGAGATAAACATTAGCAGATTAACCAAATTGAAACCAGTTTAGTACACTCTATCATAAAACACTTATATTTTAACAAATCAAGAGTGTTGATGAGTAAACCAAATCTTTGATATAATTCTTGGTAGCAGTTTCAACTTTTTCTTCAGCAAGATTGAATAAATTATCTAAGCATCTTATAAAGAAATACCATCACATTTGAAATTTCAATGACTACAAAAGCATACGGTAAGCAGTCAAGTAAGGTGTGCAAATCAAATATTTTTAATTGGGACAATTCAAAGCTCTCATATATTTTAAAGAATTTCAGTAATCCTTAAGCTACTCAGGAATGAAGTGGAATAATTAAAAATACCAACAGTAAATAATCTGACCAATATTCTATAAGTCATTCTGGGAAACTGTCACTGAAACCAGGCAAACTTTCTATCTGCTCCTCGGTAATTTTTTCCCATTTACTTCATTTCATTTCATTCTTTGAAGGAAAAACCAACTGCTTGGAAGACTGGAGAAGCCGAAGACCATTCACAAGATGCATCTTATTTGGAGGAGCTGGAAAAACACCGATTTTCAGTTTGGTGAGTAACTCTATCCTGTCTTTCTATTTACATTTTTTAATTCATTGAATTCAACAAATCTTTACTTATTCTATTCTTTTGTTATTCATTTATTCAACAAATACTGATTGTGTGCTTATTACAAGCTGTATGATTTGTACCCTGATTTGGGAAAGCTCATAGTCCTATGAAGTTGATATACATTTAAGAACATCAGTGTGATATGATAACACTATATTTTTTTTTCAAAGAATGCACACATACACACCTGGAGAAGATGATGGATTGAATTTGCTTGAGAATAAAGAAGGATTTTCAGAAGAAGTTTGAGCCAGATCTTGGGAAGAATATGACAGTGGAGAAATGTTGACAATTTGGGGCAGGCGGTGTCTAGAGACGGGGTTGGGAGGAAGGCTGGACTGATACCCACTGCAAACCTTAGTTCACTTAAGACCTAAGCAGATTGTGGTTACTGCTCTCTACCTGGAGGTGTGTATACAGGTATATCTGTTTATGCAAGCATATGTATAGCAAACAGGAAAAAATATACATAGAAAAGTGAGCAGTGGAGCTTCTCAGAGGTAATGAGTACAGAATTTTGCGGTGGTGGGATTCATCAAGGATAAAGGAAGGGACCACAGTCAGCGGCACCGAGACACGCAGAGTAACCAGGAAAGAGGAAGAAAGGGAGTAGCTGGTCAGAGTCCATCCGCTCCAAACCACTGCCACCCCATCCCTCAAGATCCCTGCCCTGAGTGGCTTTTCCCCCTGGGCATTTATATTCTGCCTTATGATTTGGTTTCTGAAGATTTTTCTCTTACTCTTCTATCCTGGAACTATCATCAGGAGGAATGGTAGCAGCTCGAATTTCCCTTATCCAGTCACATTTTTATAAGTTCTGCTGGTTTTCATTTAAATGTAGAAGTCTCAGTACCTTCACCAGTGCTTTCCTGGAAGAGCTGAAGTATGGTCTCCAAGCTAACCCATGAGATGTTCTCTGGATTAAGAGATGCAGGCTTGGGACTTCCCCAGTGGTGCAGTGGGAAGACTCCTCCTTCCATTGCAGGGGGTGTGGGTCCAATCGCTGGTGGGGAAACTAAGATTCCACATGTCATGGTGTGGGGCCAAAAGATTTTTCTGAAAGAAAGAGAGATGTAGTTTTGTGCTTAAGAAATATCAGGTAGGGAGGGAGGTGGGAGGGGGGTTCAGAATGGGGAACACGTGTACACCCGTGGCGGATTCATGTTGATATATGGCAAAACCAATACAATATTGTAAAGTAATTAGCCTCCAATTAAAATAAATAAATTTATATTAAAAAAAAAAAAGAAAAGAAACATCAGGCAGTAAGGGGAGTCAAAGAGGCCAAGAGATAAGAAATCACCCAGTTCGGTCACTTAATATGCATGATTAAACTATCTAGGTTTGTTTTCTCCTGTATCAAGTTGGAATAATAATAGCTATATTGTGGTGCTTCATGTTTATTGTGAAAACTGAGAGCTAATTTAAATAAGGTAGCCTGGACAATCACTTGGTGTGTATAGATTTTTGATAAAGACGACTAATATTAATAATAATAAATTTTGAGAAAAATGTCTTTTCCAAAGGTTAAAATAGGAAGTATCAGTCACAGGAGGATGTGTTCTTCAAACACACCAAGCTCTTTATCACATCAGGGTCTTTCCACTAGATGCCTCCTTTGTCTGGAATGTTCTCTGGGATCTTAGTAGGATAGAAGCATGTACTACAGGTCTTAGTACAGATTTTCCTGCTCTGTTCTTTACTGAAAATCCTACATAAAGGGGTACCCTTCTCCCCTCTGGTAGTTTATTTTCTCATAGCTTTCTTCCTTTAAAACACTTGCCACAGTTTAAGTTAATCATTTATATTTACTTTCAAGTCATTTATTTGCATATTTCTGCGTTCTCTCACTAAAAAGAAGCTGTAGGCAGACAGAAACGCTTTGGTAAAAACTTTTAATTGGAGGATGGTTGCTTTACGATATTGCTGCGTTTACAGTGTCCTGCTGTACAAGCTGAATTAGCTATGTTGCTGTGGTTGTTTAGTCGCTAAGTCGTATCTGACTCTTTGCAGTGCTATAGACTCTAGCCTGCCAGGCTCCTCTGTCCATGAGACTTCCCAGGCACGAATGCTGGAATGGATTGTCGTTTCCTTCATCATTCCCTCCCAGAGACCCTACTTGTCTGATCGCTCCTGGGTCTCTAGGCCCTAGTTTTAAAATACCTGGGTTATAACAGGCAACCAGTAAATATTTATTGGGTGAATGAATAGGAGGGCAAATGAGTGATCGCTCAGCTTGGCTCTCTCTCCCAGCCCCCTTGGGTGTCCTACCTGTTTATTCACTTCCAACCTCTCCTTTGTCTTGAAATTGCTATCATTTTTTTTTAAAAAAAGGAATATGGGATAATTAACCACTCCAAACAGTTCTTTTAAACCAGAGTTGAGGATATGGGGGCTGCTGAGACCTCTATAAACGTGTTGTGTTTTAAATGGCCTGAGATACAATCTGAACAATTTCCTTGATGTTTTATTAGAGCTGGTAAATCATTTATGGGGGCAGCCTTTACCTAAATCCTCTCCAAATCCCCATAAAATGCATTTAACGCAGAATACTGTACTAGCCAGCTTCAAAGACACATGTGACTTTGCATGGGAAGTAGTTGCTGGCCCTGCGCAGCGAGTCCCGGTGCAGACATCTTTTCTCGCGCGCGCAGGGTCTATCTCTTCCCCTTCCTGTCCCAACGATTTGCCTCCTTTCACATGCTGATGCTGGTAAATTGCTAAAATTTCAGTAAATCACACCTTCTATTCTTTTCCTTTGTTAACATACCAGACCTTTAACTAGTCAAATGTAACATTATCTTGTTTGTAGCTGAAAACTATTTTTTTTCCAAACTTCCAAAATATAATGTTAAGACTACTAGATTTTCTCAAACAGAAAGAGAGCCAATTAAGTTGCCTCTGAGTGTGTAAAACAGAACCTGCTTCCAGCATGTCTCAGCCCAGTGGGCCCGCTGCCCCTGGTGTCGGCTGATCATAAATGAAAGTCCTCTGGGCCCTTGCTTGGTGGGGTTTGTATCGCAGTCGCCTCTTCTGAGCCTCAGAGCCAACACTTGCAGGATTCTTAAGTTTCTTCTTTGAGATTTTATATGCTGTTGTGAGCAGATGCCTCTCTTCTGCTCATATATGATTTTTTAATTTTTGAAAACTTTTGCGTGTTTATTTTTGGCTGCGCTGGGTCTTCACTGTGTGGAGCCTTCTCTGGTGTGGTGAGTGGGGGCTCTTCTCCAGTTCCGGTGTATGGGCTTCTCACTGCCGCGGCTTCTCGTGTTGCGGAGCACAGGCTCTAGGCACGTGGATTCAGTACTTGTGGTGCATGGGCTTAGTTGCCCTGCAGCATGGGGGTATTCCAGGACCAGGGATCGAACCCGTGTCCCCTGCACTGGTAGGCAGACTCTCAACCTCTCGACCACCAGGGAAGTCCTTGGGCTTCTATTTCAGATAACACGAGATCACCAGGGTGTCCCTGGGTACTAGTACGAGGTGGTTGACTTCCATCTTTGCACCTTGAGGGCTTGGCTCTGACTGCTGTGTGCTCCTTTTACACTCTGCATACCTTTTCGTGCCTTGCAAAACATGGTCACTGGGTGTCCCATAAGCCCCCTCCCTGACTAGTGTCTGCGTGCTAAGTCACTTGTCAGGTCCGACTCTTTGTGACCCCATCAACTGTTGCCCAGCAGGCTCCTCTGTCCATGGGATTCTCCAGGCAAGAGTACTGGAGTGGGTTGCCATTTCCTTCTCCAGGGGATCTTCTCCATCCAGGACTGAAACTGCATCTCTTATGTTTCCTGCACTGGCAGGCAGATTCTTTAACACCAGTGCCACCTGGGAAGCTCCCCCTGGACAATAAGTTTAATAAATTTCACAGGAATGGAGATTAAGTCTATTGTGTTCTTCCTGGTCTACTCTCAATGATTGATAAATTGCAAGCACTTAATAAATATTTATTGAATTGATACATAAAAAATAAGAGTCAATTAAGAATTTTGGCATTTCCAGAAGGAATTTTCTGGAGAAAAGAGCAATGGGATGAAATGACTGTGATGTTCTGTGTCTGTTTGTCTGTGGTGACTATTGTTTCTACCTGCTGAAGATGTTTCTTCCCAAAGAATTCCTTCACTCACCCTCTTTTATGATTGCGGACCCCTCACCTACTCACATACCACCTACATACCCCAAGGCATTGGGCTGTGACGTGCATTATGTTCCTATGACAACTGTGATCAATTCAGGGGTAGGCACACGATCTCAGCCAGGCCCTCCAAGCCTTTTCACAGGATTTTATATTTTGATACTTGGTGATAGAAATTCCTTCTCTTCTATAAGCTCTTACGCTGAAATGATTTAAGTTTGACACCCTCAGTAGCCATGGCCACCAATCTACCCTCCGCACTTCCTGTACTGCCTCTTGTTAATATTTGGCATTAAAACCAATGGATGTAAGAGTCTCACCAGTGCTTTGTAGGGGACACATATTCTGTTCTAGTCCAGCTAACGGAAGTGTGTCTTAGGAGCTACCTCAAGTCCACATTAATGACGAATAAAATTATATGCATACCTAACAACACATTTGTTGTCGTTCAGTTGCTAAGTCATGTCCAACTCTTTGTGACCCCATGGACTGCAGCTCGCCGGGCTCCTATATCCTTCACTGTCTTCTGGAGCTTGCTCAAATTCATGTGTGTTGAGTCGGTGATGCCACCCAACTATCCCACCCTCTGTCACCCCCTTCTCCTCTTGCCTTCAATCTTTCCCAGAATCAGGATCTTTTCCAATGAGTCAGCTCTTCGCATCAGGTGGCCAAAGTATTGGAATTTCAGCTTCAACATTAGTCCTTCTAATGAATATTCAGGACTGATTTCCTCTAGGATTGACTGGATGGATCTCCTGGCAGTTCAAGGGACTCTCAAGTGTCTTCTCCAGCACCACAATTCAAAAGCAAAAACACATATTTCAGGTCAAAAAAAATATTATCCACTGGGAAGATTTTATTTATTTTCCTATGAGAGACTTTAGTGAGAATGCTTATATTGTCCATTCAGTTAATTACATAAATAAGCACCTATTTGCCTGCCTAAGTACAGCCTCAGAATCTCATTGCCTACCTTGCTTCCTAATGCACTCACGCCCTTCATCCGCGTGCAGTGATTTCTTGATGGAGTGCGTCAGAGGACCTCTTAAATTCCCCTGGAAATAGTGCTAATGACTGCTTCAAGGCAGGGGCCATCACTTGGGTAGTTTAAAGAAGTTAACATGGTTTTCAGAGGTACCTAACTCATGACTGGGGACTGAACTCTGTAACAAGGCCATCTCAAAATGTTTCCATTAGCATTCAAAGACTACTTGGTGCCTAAGCAACCAGAGAGTCATAGGTTTTTAGAGCAGGATCTCGGAGATGATTTTGTTCAGCTCCGTTGGTTTATACTAGGATCAAACTGAGACTGATAGATGTTAAGTGACTTGGCCTTAGGTCAGACAGCTAATAAGGAGAGGAAATGGGATTAGAACTCACTTCCTTTCAATCTCAATCTAGTACCAATTATTAAAAAATAAATTCTTCCTAGAACTCTGCTAGTCTTTTTTTATTGTTTCCTGTTTCAATCAATTGCAAGCTGCTTTGATATTTATTAATAGATTCAGGAGAAAGTGCTGATTCTCAGGAAAATACATATAATGGGTTGTTGTAAATTTCATCCAACCAAGGAAGTGAATAGAGGGCAGATGCTGAGATGTTTGTTAAATGCACATGTTGCTGCCCAAACAGAATGACTTCCTTTTTTTGTTCTCGGCCCATTCATTTACAGGACTGGCATCCATTTGTTGCTTAGGGAAGGTATGAGTTAACTATAAATATCACAACAGGAAAGTTATTCTTCAATACAAGTGATACACTTTCCTTTTTATAACTCACATGTGATTTGACACTGAAATAAAATGCAGATGCTCCTTTGATTGGCGTATTCCCTATTGTGCTTTTCCAAAACACCTTCACATATGGTCTGCCTCATTCTTGAGAAATGACTTGTTGTTTATGTCATACAAACAGAACAGATTGATTTTACAGTGAGTAAGGAGGATGATGAATTGGACGTTGGAGAGAAATCCTTGTCTCGGCAATCTAAACACTTGAAAATAAACGTGGCCTTTTGGAAAAGGCTCCCATGATCCACCCATAATGCCCTCTGTTCACCCCTCGCCACTTCTTACGGGTTAAGTAGATATATACTGATCTCAGCAAATCAAAGAGTAGTTACAGTCACCTCAAAGAATATTTTTTCTTTTCACCACTTAAATATATCCTGAGACCTAATGGTCAAAAAAAATGTCCTAAAGAACCAGCCCCCAAAATCTATTGCAATATTGTGTCACACTACGACCAGAATAAAGCATTTCTCAGTTTGGTTGAAGAGTAGTAATATCTCTTTTCTATCAAGTGATCTTTTTTTCAAGTATAAAATTCTTGCACTAAGGGGACTTCCCTGGTGGTCCAGTGGTTAAGACTCCATGTGTCCAATGTCAGGGACACAGGTTCAGTCCCTTGTCAGGGAACTAAGGTCCCACATGCTGTGCAGTGTGGCAAAAAAAAAAAAGAAAAAAAATTCTTGCACTAACAAGCTTTCTTAGGGGTCTCCAAATTTATCCCTTCATACTTATTCTTCACAAAAGAGAAAAAAAATAATGTTGTGTATCCACCTCTCTGACAATAAAATAACCACATGTGATTCTGCAGAATTTTATAGTTTATAAATCTCCTAATCTCATTCCCATACCTTTTTTTAAAAAATTTGGTCTGCAAAATATCCTGATGATATGATATCCTTCAGCCAATTTTACAGATTATCTATCAAAAGTTCAGAGAGATTTTGTTTTTATTTAGTCACTCAGTCGTGTCCGACTCTTTGAGACCCCATGGACTGCAGCACGCCAGGCTTCCCTGTCCTTCACCAACTCTCAGAGCTTACTCAAACTCATGTCCATTGAGTCAGTGATGCCATCCAACCATCTCATCCTCTGTCATCCCCTCCTTCTCCTGCCTTCAATCCTTCCCAGCATCAGGGTCTTCTGCAATGAGTCGACTGTTCGCATCAGGTAGCCAAAGTGTTGGGGCTTCAGCTTCAGTATCAGTGCTTCCAATGAACATTTAGGGTTGATTTCCTTTAGGATGGACTGGTTGGATCCTCTTGCTGTCCAAGGGACTCTCAAGAGTTCTCCAGCACCACCATTTGAAAGCATCAGTTCTTCGGTGCTCAGCTTTCATTATGGTCCAACTCTCACATCCGTACATGACTACTGGAAGAACCAAAGCTTTGACTATTTGGATGTTTTTAGGAAAAGTAATGTCTCTGCTTCTTAATATGCTGTCTAGGTTTGTCATAGCTTTTCTTCCAAGGAGCAAGTGTCTATTAATTTCATGGCTGCAGTCACTGTCTGCAGTGATTTTAAAGCTCAAGAAAGTAAAGGCTGCCATTGTTAGGTGGCTCATGTCCCCAACACTCAGCTGGCTCATTCCTCTCCAGTTCTCATTGCACTAGAGCATGTCACCTGGCTGAACTCAGAGTCATCAGGGCACTTTAGAGTGTGCAGGAGATGACTTTTACAAAGCAATGTGTTAAAGTATTACTGGCATATTCCGCAGTGTTGGGTGGATGTGGGTGAAGATAAGATGCCATGGAGGAGTACTGAGAACCAAGTCAGCTTAGAATGGCACAGCAAAGTGAATCCCTATGGAGGACTATTTCTGCCAGTAATTTATCAATGATCCACATGTAACTGGGTAGTTATTGACTGATATCTCTATCGTATTCAGTTCAGTTCAGTCGCTCAGTTGTGTCCGACTCTTTGTGACCCCATGAATTGCAGCCCGCCAAGCCTCCCTGTCCATCACCTACTCCTGGAGTTCACTCGTATTAGGTGGCACTAAAGCATGAGCAGCTAATCATACTAAGAACACATCTTAATGGCTAGGTGTATAGGTTCTGGGGCCATAATACCTAAGCCCAAACTGACCAGCATTATGAATTACTTAGACAAGTTTCTCAAACTCCTTGTACCTCAGTTTCTGTTTAAAAAAAAAAAAAAAAAAGTTATCTTTAAAACAGAGCTAATAGTACCTGGGCTTCCCTGGTGACTGAATAAATTCCCGGGTAAAGAATCTGCCTACAGTGTAGGAGACACAGGACATCTGTGTTTGATCTCTGGGTTGGGAAGATCCCCTGGAGATACCCTAGAGAAGGAAATGGCAATCCACTCCAGTCTTCTTGCTTGGGAAATCTCATGGACAGAGGACCTGGCAGGGTGGGCTACAGACCATGGAGTCGCAAAAGAGTCAGACACAGCTTAGCAACTAAACAACAACAATAGCACCTGCCTTATTTTAGTGAGCTCAAATATGCATTAAAAAAAATGGAGCAGCATAAATACTCATAGCACATAGTAAATGCTCAAGGAATGTTTGCTGTTGTTACTGACTGAGGCTTTCTTTATCTCTACAAACCCCCACAATGATAAACTTTCTACTTGTATTTATACTGTTAAAATAATGACCTGTTGGTTTTTGAGAAGCAAAATATTTTGGTAAATAAAAGACCTGCAGACAGTGCTATATGTCAATTGTATCTTAATAAAGCTGGAAGAAAACAGTATAAAATAAATAAAAGTTCCCTTCCACTAATAAAGAAGTAAGTAAGTAAGTAAATAAATAAATAAATAAAAGATTGCAGTGAGAAACTCAGACATTAATGGTAGAAAAGAGATACCAGACCAGTAAATAACATGTGTTAGTGTTCTGTTGGAGAAGGCAATGGCAGCCCACTCCATTACTCTTACCTGAAAAATCCCATGGACAGAGGAGCCTGGTAGGCTGCAGTCCATGGGGTCGCTAAGAGTCAGACACGACTGAGCGACTTCACTTTCACTTTTCACTTTCATGCATTGGAGAAGGAAATGGCAACCCACTCCAGTGTTCTTGCCTGGAGAATCCCAGGGATGGGGGAGCCTGGTGGCTGCCGTCTATGGGGTCGCACAGAGTCGGACACGACTGAAGTGACTTAGCAGCAGCAGTGTTCTGTTACTGCATAACAAATTACACACAGAGGGCTTTACGGGTAGCTCAGCTTGTAAAGAATCTGCCTGCAATGCGGGAGACCCCGGTTCGATTCCTGGGTTGGGAAGATGCCCTGGAGAGAGGATGGGCTACCCAGTCCAGTGTTCGTAGGCTTCCCTGGTGACTCAGATGGTAAAGAAGCCGCCTGCAGTGTGGGAGACCTGGGTTTGATCCTTGGGTTGGGAAGAGTCCCCTGGAGAAGGGAGTGGCCACCCACTCCAGCATTCTTGCCTGAAGAATCCCGTGGACAGAGGAGCCTGGCGGGCTACAGTCCATGGGGTCACAAAGAATTAGACATGACTGAGCGACTCGGCACACAGCACGGCAGCTCAGAATGAAGCACATGCTTTAATCTCATGATTTCTTCTTGGGCTCTCACAAAGCCACAGACAAGGTGTCAGCAGGGCTGCGCTACCATCTGGGGGCTTAACAGGGAAGCGGCTGCCTTCGGCTCGTTCAGATTCCGGGCAGGGTTTCTGTCCTGGGGCTGAGTGAGGGGAGGCCTGGGCTCTGTGCTGCCCATTTCCTGTATGCGGGGCCCAGGGTTCCACGCAATGCGGCCCCTTTACCGTGGCTACCACCTTATGAAACCTGCCAGGGGAGTCTGTCACCTGGGGGAGGGACCCTGAAGCTTTGACCTGATGAAGTCAGGACGTCCCAGAATAACCAGAATACATTAATTCCAAATCAGCTATCTGAGATCTAATCGCTCTGTAAACCCCTTCACCTTGTCATTTCCTATTGGCTAGAAGCAAGCCGTTGGTCTCACAATCAGTCCCACGTCCCGTCAGCTTCCTCCTCGTTTGTGTCTTTGCTGTGGTCTACTCACTAAGTCGTGTCTGGCTCTTTGCGATTCCATGGACTGCTGTCCTCCACTATCTCCCGGCGTCTGCTCCAATTCATGTCCTCTGAGTCTGTGATGCCATCTACCCATCTCATCCTCTGCTGCCCCTTTCTCCTTTTGCCACCAGGGAAGTCCCTGGAAGTGTCTACATGAGGAAGAAAACGGGAGAGAGACCAATCAGTGCCCCGTTACGTCGCGCTCTTGCTTATAACCTCTTTCTAGGTGTCTCAAGGTTTATTTTGCCTGAGATAATGAAGTGCACTTTTCCCCCCGTATCCTTGGATGCTGCTCATAGCTGAAAGCAGTCTTAATGAGACAGTGACCTGCACACATGCAGCCCTGGTGCGTCGAGGAGCAGGTGTTTGCTTATCCCACGTTTGTCACGTTTACGTGGTGTCCTAGATTCTGGACCCTTGGTATTAGAATTGTTTCCTGTTGTCTGGCCTCCATCAATGCAAAGCGTGTGACAAGTTGCCTTTTCCTTTAGTACAGTTTGGAAAATGGGCACAGTATGGTGCAGAAGGTTCATCTCATGGATGCCACCCTGATTCAGCTGGAGTGGTGGAGAATGAGCTGAGAAGAATTAATTTAGCCAACTGTCTGGAAACCTAATATGACATCAGTGACAAGCTTTAAATATCCAGGAGTTTCAGATTATGAGCCAGTTCAAATTCAAGCTGCATGATTTAAGTGATGAAAGGGCAAAGCTGGGCAGGAAGCAATGTAGGGATTTATTTGAGGCAAAAACACAAGCGACCAGTAAGATGGATAATGTTCTGTTGTAATAGTTTGCAAACAGCACCAAGAAAACAATTGAGTGGGTGTATTTTGAGCTTCAGGCGTTGTAAATTCTTTCACTCTCATATACTTTATGCCTTCTTTAATAAACTGGAGAGTCTTGGGCCAGCTTCATCGGTGACGGTAGGTGGTCATTCATTTCGCAATCCACTAATTTTCATGATTATTTAGTATTTTATGTTACCTAAACTGCTTTGGATTTTGTCTTACTCAGATTGGAATATGGCAATAGCTTATATGATTTCAGAATCATTAATTCAATTGGTGTTCTCAACAGATGGGTGTTATACTCATCTCTCTGAAGACAAGCAAGAATTTAAGGTTCTTAACGATGCTGATGGTACATCATCTTTTTTGAAATATAGATCAGTAACCTAAGTCTTGTTGAAAAGATGCGGAGTGAGTAGAAAGTTTCTAGGAAGGAAAACAATTGACATCAATTATGGTCTATTCCTAACTTAAAGAGACAAATGTATATTTACCTTGTTTGTTTCTAGCTTAATAACTGGATTCTTACATAACAAGGAACAAATAAAAAGTCACTCAGTTATGTTTGACTCTTTGTGACCCCCTGGACTATAGCCCCCCAAACTCCTCTGCCCATGAAATTCTCCAGGCCAGAATACTGGAGTGGGTAACCATTCCCTTCTCCAGTGGATCTTTCCAATCCAGGGATCAAACCTGGGTCTCCTGCATTGAAGGCAAAAATGCTTTAGCATTTAAGCCACCAGGGAAGCCCAAAGGTATCCTTGTCCCAGTAGCTAGGCTATTTAATACTTTAAGGTTTTTGGTTTTTAAGTATTCTCTTTGACATTTTACAGGGATCTTGGAGGAAAAGTCTATAAGGATTTTTAGTATTAAACTTCAGCTTGCTGTCCCTTATTTTTACCATATTCCTTTCCACTCAAGAGTTGATGCTTGTTAACAGCTTCCTGCTCAGTTGTCATAAACCTAAGCTAATAGTTTCAGGGAAGGAACGCTTACTGTATTTTAAGGCTACCCACTCATTTTGGACATTTTGACAGTTTAAAAGTTTTAACTAATATTGCGTTAAAATCCTTGTCCCTGTTTTTAAGATTATTAGTACCAGTTTAATTCGCTAAAATCCCAAGTCAAAATTCAATCTATTTATTGCTCTATTTATATTCCATCATCTGTCTAATCATCTATCTTTGCATTTATCTAGGGTTTAAAGATTTGTTAAATATCATTTAGATTAATTAGTTATCATATTATCTCAGTTTTAATATTCCTCACATTTTTTTTTTTAATCCAGTTACCCCCTGCAGTAATGAAAAACTTCAGTTCAGTTCAGTTCAGTTGCTCAGTCGTGTCTGACTCTTTTTGACCCCATGAATTGCAGCATGCCAGGCCTCCCAAACTTATCAGTAAGTAAACAGAACTCTATATAGATGCTTTGAAAGAATTCAAGGAGATGTAGTTTTCACCTCTTAGGAGTGCAGAGAACAAGCAGAGTATACTGGCTTCTCTTAAGGACTATCTTCCCAGCTCCCCTTGGGTACCATTCACACTGCTGCTGCCCATCACCACCTGGCCCTTCGGGGTCACCATCTTCCCAGGCTGAGCCACTTCTGTGCGGGCCTCCACGGATCAGTGAAGTGGATCAGGCCACACCCCTCTTCTCTTTACTGTCTTTTCTTTGTAACATCTCTGAAAATTGTTCCCTTTTCTCATTTCTTTTTGATGGCTAAATTTTGGGGATAGTCTCTCTTCCTGACTTTCAGAAGCTCCATTCAAGCCTTCATACCAGGCACTAAACAGAATGAAGGATTTAAAAAAAAAAAAAAGCACTTTTTTTCATGTGTTTCCATTGATGTCAGTAATAAATTACTAACATTTATTCCATGTCCCCTCTATGAGAACTATTCTAACTGTTCTCGTCTATCTTTCTCAGTCCCTCAACAGCTCTGTGGTACAGGTAATATTACTGTACCCATTTTACAGATGAGGAAACTCAGGCAGGGAGAGATGAGTTAAAGTTGTCCAAGTTATATGCCTGCCAAGTGGTTAAGCTGGAATTCATACCCAAGATGAACTCCAAACATGATCACCATGCCATGCTGCCTCCAGCTACAATGGAAATCAGTTGACCATTTAAATTAAATCCCTCAGTCCAGCAGGAGGAGGAAATGGCAACCCACTCCAGTACTCTTGCCTGGGAAATCCCAGTAACAGAGGGGCCTGGAGGGCTACAGTCTACAGGGTCACAAAGAGCTGGACATGACCTAGTGACTAATCCACAGCAGGTGGTATATTAGGACCATCCAGCAGGCATGACCTCCAAACAGGCACGCACGTGTGATATAGCCACTGAGGCGTGTGTCATGAACCTGGCGAGGAGGAAAGCCACGGGTTACACTGAGGCTTTTAGAAGTGTGGGCGCTCCTGGAAGAGCACAGGTGGAAGAATTTCTCTTTTCTTCCTTCGTTTCCTTGTACCATGCTGGGAGAGACGTTTGTTGCACCCTGTGGATCTAGAACAGGAGAATCGAGCTCAATAATAGTAAATCTTAAATTTATTCTTATCTTGGGTACCTTTCTGATTCTGGCTGATAGCAGATTGGAACCAAGGGAATAACTTAAGAACAGCAGTTCTCAGGATATTTTAAATTAAAGTTGTTTGGAGATTTATCAGGCCTCACAAGTCTCCTCTAGATAATTCAGTTTATGGATGTGGGAATAGAGATTTTTATTCTTATTTTTAATTTGATTTCTGACCTTTCTGTTTCTTTCTCTCTCTCTCTCTTTTTTTTTTTTTACCTCTCTCTCTTCTCTCTGTTTCTCTCTGTTCCCAAATATATGAATTATAAATCTGCTCTTCCACAGTTAGAACAAATAGTAAGGCACACAATTTGAAATGAATGGCAATCCATTTGAAGTTCACTCAACCCAGTTTTATTTTTAATCTGCATAACATACCAGGTTTCTCTTTCCTATCTACCAAACAGTATATCTTGTGCTTATTACCTAGATGGGGAAACTGAAGCTTGGACATTTAGATACTTTGTCTTGTGACATAAGCAAGTAAGAGTCACAGCTGAGTTCTCACCTAGGTTTCTTGACCTCCAAGTTTATAAATGTTCTACACCTGCTACTGATGTCCTTTTCTTTACTACAGTTTTCTTGAAGGCAAAGGCTGTGCACCGTCGTTTTTTTGCCCAGTATCACTGAGAAGAATGATGGGCACGTGCAATTGCTCAGTAAATGGCTTTTGGAGTTGCTGTGTTTTCTCTGTCCTTTCCCCCTTTATAGATTATCATAAAAAGTTGTAGGATTGGCTTTCCGTTCACTCTGTTGACAAACTCTTTCCCCAAAGTGCTGCCTTTTGATTAGATTGGCCTCAGCCTCTGTGAGCTGGACAGCCTCCAAGGTTTGCTGGTGGAGGTTTGATGCCACCGTTTGACTTGGAGAGTGGCATTTGGGTGGCACTAGCGGGATAAGTCCAGTGACTAATGGGGACATCAGTGATGGGTTCAGATCTGGGACACATTAAGGTAATTGTGTGGACAGGCAGCTCTGGAGACTTGAATGTTCATCTCTATCTGGATGGTACATTGTTGCCACATTCGAGCTGACAAGCTTCCCAATGATGTACTGGCAAGCCTAATGAGAGTCGCTACTTCTTATCCAACTGTTCATCATTGGAGAGGATAGTATGGAGGAAATTCACTTCCAGTCTTTGGTTTTCTGCCACGGGCGACAGTATTTGGATGCCTCTGTGATTTTTCCAGGTGTTGGCCGTATCTGACCTAACTTTTTGCCAGCTCATAATGATGCGGCTTCAGTAGGAAGCGAGCAACCCATCTCTGAGCCTGTTTGCTCATGTGTTTCAGCGTGACCACCAGCATTTGTCTGCAGGATTGCCTTAGCGGATTTACAGCGGTGGCTGACTGTCTAGTGGGGGAAAAAGGAGCTGTCCTTGAAAGCAGAATTTAATTCTTATGATGCTTTGAGCTTTGATTGTATGACGAGCGGGTGTAATGCAGGGGGAGAAAATACCACCTCAAGTCGTTAGTCCCCATTCTGCCTTGTGAGATGGAACCCCAAACCTGCACCAGAGGGGAGTTAGCTTTAGATGTCAGAGTATTACTGAGAATTAGGATTCAGTGGGGTATGTCAGAATGGGGAAATCTGGAACTTTGTTTTAGGAAGGACCAAATATATGGGGAAACAGTGGAAACAGTGTCGGATTTTATCTTTTGGGGCTCCAAAATCACTGCAGATGGTGACTGCAGCCATGAAATTAAAAGATGCTTACTCCTTGGAAGAAAAGTTATGACCAACCTAGATAGCATATTCAAAAGCAGAGACATTACTTTGCCAACAAAGTTCCTTCTAGTCAA
Organism: Cephalophus harveyi; assembly: GCA_006410635.1. Taxonomy (NCBI): domain Eukaryota; kingdom Metazoa; phylum Chordata; class Mammalia; order Artiodactyla; family Bovidae; genus Cephalophus; species Cephalophus harveyi. The sequence goes on along the minus strand of SJYT01050539.1, from coordinate 344,572 downwards.
GGCTATGGTTTTTCCAGTGGTCATGTATGGATGTGAGAGTTGGACTGTGAAGAAAGCTGAGCACCAAAGAATTGAAGCTTTTGAACTGTGGTGTTGGAGAAGACTCTTGAGAGTCCCTTGGACTGCAAGGAGATCCAACCAGTCCATTCTGAAGGAGATCAGCCCTGGGTGTTCTTTGGAAGGAATGATGCTAAAGCTGAAACTCCGGTACTTTGGCCACCTCATGCGCAGAGTTGACTCATTGGAAAAGACTCTGATGCTGGGAGGGATTGGGGGCAGGAGGAGAAGGGGACGACAGAGGATGAGATGGCTGGATGGTATCACGGACTCGATGAATGTGAGTCTGAGTGAACTCAGGGAGTTGGTGATGGACAGGGAGGCCTGGCGTGCTGCGATTCATGGGGTCGCAAAGAGTCGAACACGACTGAGCGACTGAACTGAACTGAACTGAAAATGTTACAAGGAAGTTTGCTTACATATTCTTTCATGCATGGATACAGTACACACTCACTTATGAACACTGACTGGATTAGGCACTGGGAATACAAAAATGTGTCAGACTCAGCCTGTGCTAGCCAAGTCTTAACAGTGTACTCAGGGCCACTAAGTCCATGGTCGTGGGAACGGCTGACTTGCAAATGTAGGAACTATAGGTTGAGGGAGCTGAGTGACTCACTGAAGTGCACCCAGTTAGTAACTATCCTCTTAGTGTTGGATCCAGGCTCTCTAAGTCATGTGCTCCTTGTACAATGAAGCAGTCACACAGGAATCAGTGGTTTACTCATAAAGAAACTGAAGGAATGGGTAAGGAATTTCATCCACTGAGGATGGGGTTTCGAGGGAGATTATTGAGGTACTGATGGAGAATTTTGTCTAGTGGGAAATAGTTACTAGAGAAATAGGCACCAAAAAGGTATGGAGCCCATTGCAACAATTCTCTCTGCCATGCTGGGGGCTTCTTTCATAAGGCTTTTATTATAACTCTATTCCTGGGAGTCAGGAGTGACTTTTAGGGTTGGGCGTAGGGTTGATGAGCTATTCTATTGAATTTAGGGGTATTCAAATACTAAGTTTAGAAGGCTAGGTTTAGAAAGCATGGAGCTAACTAGATGATTTTGTCTATTTTGTTTTGAGTAAGTATATTTTTGAATGATTTCTTCAAAATATTTGAGTACTGATTCAACAGAATACGCACTGTTATTAAACCAGCATGCACCATTTCCTTTAAGAACTAAAAGCATCATCAAACCTCAGAGCTGGAGAGGATACTTTACTAACTAAACATTTACTACCGCAAGTTGAACAAAGCAGACTATGCTTCATATAGACTGAGGGTCATTATGCAAAATGAAAGGTTTATTTCACTATCGCTGCTGATTTGAGGCAGTTTTATTCCTCTGAACTTTTGTGGGATGTTCCTCAGAGACACTTTGCTCTGGAAATGTAGCTTAGTTGAGTGTTTCCAAGTGCAAGCCGTGCAGTTGACTACTTGAGTTCAGATTTTGGCTTTATCAATGAATAATGTCCTAGATTAGGTTTTCCTGAGGCATAATGGCAGTATCATCTCATAGGGATATGGTAATGATGAAAGGGGTTGGTACAAACAAAACCTTGCCCTTCTCTTTCCTCAGCTGTTATAAAGCCTCCCCAGACATCCACTTTGCCTTTCTTGCATTTCTTTTTCCTTGGGATGGTTTTGGTCACTGCCTCCTATACAATGTCATGAACAGAGAGGATGAGATGGTTATATAGTTGACTCAATGGACATGAATTTGAGCAAACTCTGGGAGACAGTGGAGGACAGAGGAGCCTCGCTGGCTACACAGTCTGTGGGGTTGCATGACTCAGCATCTTAGCAACAACAAAGCCCTTCAAGCAGTGCAAGGCACACAATAAATCTCTTAATAGACTAACTCAAATTCTTTGTGATACTTTTTCAATTTAAAAAAAAAAAAAAAATCAACCATTTCAAGATACGTAGTGTTTCTAACATTCCAATTTTTAGTCATTTATATTTTCAGAAGACAAGGCATGTTTCCTTTTCTGTATCCCAGTGGACTCAGGAATTTACCACTTTCCACAGTCAAGCTTAAGAATCTTGGCATCTAGTGGTAGGGCTATGTATTTTATCTGTCTGCATCAACCAAGAATACTCAGCACCAGAAAACTGGTTGGAGCTAGGGGTCTCATTCGATTCTGCCCTGAAGATTGCTGGTCTCAAACAGGGTTAATCCCTAGAGGCAGGAGAGGAACAGTCCCCAGTTCTGCCCCAGTCCCAGCGCTGAGGTCAGCCCACTGGGACACTGTATCACACGTAAGCCACTGAAGAAGGTGATCCATTTCCTGGCGATTGGCGCTCTTGTTGGTCGGTGCAGTGTGGGCAAATACATAAGCTGTTCTGATGGGTATTAGACCAGTCTTCATGGAATGGGGTTTGGGGCTCTTCTGTGGAGAGACACAGTGACTTGCAGCTCTGCTGCATGTAATAGAACTAGTCTTCTCTGCATCCTGAGAAGTGAAGGGATGGATTTGGCATGCCCATCAAGATCAATGAAACACGGTAAATACTGTAAAAGGATCAAGGAATAACTTTGTTCTTTTGACCTGTACCAAGCTAAATATGTGTTTTGCTGTCATTTTGCTATCAATTTTTCTGTCTGGATACACATATAATTTCCTGTGTCTGAACTTATTTAGGATGTCTTTCCTGATTCCAGGAAGACATTGCAAAGGACTATATACCACCATTGACTCATAGGGACCACAGTGAATAGAATAATATAGGTATGGGACACCACAGGAAATACTAGCATTATTTTTTAGATTTTGAAGAAAGTCTATGCTTTCTCACCTTTTGGGGTAATAAATCTTATGTATTTAATTCTCTGGATAAGCGTTTTTGAAAGTTTTCCACATGACAACTATTGTCAGTCTTCCTGAATTATTCCAAGATAATACTGTTCTTCTTCTTCTTCTTTTTTTTTTTGCACAGTGCCTACAAATTGAGAAATATTGTGGTTGTTCTCTGTACTAATTAATCCATTTAACATATTTTCTGAGTACATACTATGAGTCAGACACTATTGATGAAGTTAAGGGTACAAAAGCAAAATCTCTTAAAGATTTTAATTCCCTGAATCTGAACGGCCATTACTTTTATTATTTAGAGTCACCTAAAGAATATTAGGATGGTCACAGACTATTAATAGCTATGGTTGAACTAATTTATGTGAAAGAAAAATCCACCTTTCTCTTCATATTTGTTTCAGTAAAAAGAAAGAAAAGAAAAAACAAACAAACAAAAAACAAACTTGATCCACAGCAGCTTTAATCTAAGAAGCAACAAAAATACTCATCTTCGAGTCCTCCTCTTTCTATAATCAATAAAGTTATATTCCTAATGAGTTGGTGGACTGACCAAATACTAGCTATTTCCCTCCTTTTGCCAATAAGAATACAATGACAGGTAAAGGGAAGTGAGAATTTATACAGCACTATTCTTCAAATTCACAAGGATTTGGTCTCAAAGGACTTGGCATTGTTCAAGTCACATATAAATTTATCAAAGTATTGCCACACCAAACAAGTTTCTTTGTTCCTTCCCTGTAAAATCTCCCTTAATACAAAAATTAACTGAAGACAAAACTTACCAAATTTTCAGCCTAGTTTTCTCCTTGGAAAACCAAGGATTTAATGTCCTATAAAAGATTTATTTTCCTGGGTTTAGGAAAATAAAACTATTTTGGACAGAACTGTTAAGTCAAACATCGTAAACTTGCTGCTGCTGCTGCTGCTAAGTCGCTTCAGTTGTGTCCGACTCTGTGCGACCCCACAAATGGCAGCCCACCAGGCTCCCCCATACCTGGGATTCTCCAGGCAAGAATACTAGAGCAGGTTGCCATGCCCTTCTCCAGGGCATCTTCCCAACCCAGGGATCCAACCTGCATCTCTTTCACTGAAGGTAGATTCTTTACCATTGAGCCACCAGATAAGCCCTATTTATTTACTTGCCTGATAATTTAGGTTCAACGTTATTACAATACTATAAGAATTGAAAACAAAATTGGTAATCCTTTCTGAAATAGATTCTCTTGCTTGGTACCCTCTTCATTTCTAAAAAGACATTTACTTGTATTTAAAAATGAGTTTAAGATAACTGATAGGAGTTTTCTTTCTTAGCAGGCAGAATGCTTCTTTCTGTGACAGGTTTCCCTTCAGTCTCATTGATGAGGAACTTCTCATGGGTTATTGTAACCATTACATTTGAATCTCAACAGCAAACAATAAAGGTCTTTACATGGACTGTTGATCTCTACACTTAGTTTGTTAAAAAAAAAAAAAAAAAGCACAAACCACAATGTTAAAACAAATAATCAAGTTATTCCTTATAAAAACAATTAAATATTTATTTATGAAATTTAAGCCTCTCAGATCAGATCAGTCACTCAGCTGTGTCTGACTCTTTGTGACTCCATGAATCGCAGCACGCCAGTCTTCCCTGTCCATCACCATCTCCGGGAATTCACTCAGACTCACGTCCATTGAGTCCGTGATGCCATCCAGCCATCTCATCCTCGGTCGTCCCCTTCTCCTCCTGCCCCCAATCCCTCCCAGCATCAGAGTCTTTTCCAATGAGTCAACTCTTTGCATAAAGTGGCCAAAGTACTGGAGTTTCAGCTTTGGCATCATTCCTTCCAAAGAACACCCAGGGCTGATCTCCTTCAGAATGGACTGGTTGGATCTCCTTGCAGTCCAAGGGACTCTCAAGAGTCTTCTCCAACACCACAGTTCAAAAGCATCAATTCTTCTGTGCTCAGCTTTCTTCACAGTCCAACTCTCTCATCCATATATGACTACTGGAAAAACCATAGTAAACAATCATTATAAGAGACATGTCTTGCCAGCTCACAAAACGTACTCTTTTTCTTGGTGAATAATACTCTGCAAGTGACTGAGCTCTATCTGGATTCCAGAATTCTGTCCAGGGCTCCATGTCTTTGTGGAAGAAGATATTGTAGGGCGTCCCCAGAGAAAGAGAACCAGGCTTTACATAAAAGAAGCCATTTGGGCCTAAGCCTTTTTGTGGTCTAAGCTTGGCCACAATGCTTGCCCTAGAACTGGCCTCAGTGATTAAGGATATTGAAGGAACAAAAGAATGCAGGAACAAAAGACTGTTATCAGGCAAGAGCAGTAACAATAGCAAAGACGCTGCATCAGTTTTAAAGCCTGGTGGTTAGGATTAGTCTGGAGCACTCTCTTGATCTGTTTTGCAGGATTTAAACTAAACTCCTCCAGCGCTTCAGTCCCTCAGTCCCTGAGGGGCTTGCCCCATTGCTCCACTGGTAAAGAACCAGCCTGCCAATGCAGGGGAGGCAAGAGACAAGGGTTTGAACCCTGGGTAGGGAAGATTCCCTGGAGAAAGAAATGGCAACCCACTCCAGTATTCTTGCCTAGAGAATCCCACGAACAGAGGAACTTGGCGGGTTACAGCCCATGGGGTTGCAGAGTCAGACACGCCTGAGTACGCATGCCACGCAGACACTAAACTACCAGACCAACTGGAACCTAAGAGGGGAGGAGGTTGACCTTTCTGACCCTCTGACCTCATGACTTCAGTCAACTAAAGCTTGAACTCTGTTGACCTCCCAAGCCCCTTCTCGAATATGTGGATATTGTTCAGTCACTCAGTTGTGTCTGACTCTTTGCGACCCCATGGACTGCAGCACTCCAGGTTTCCCTGTCCATCACCATCTCCTGGAGCTGGCTCACAGTCATGTCCATTGAATCAGTGGCACCATCCAACCATCTCCTCCCCTGTCGTCCCCTACTCCTTCCCTCAATTTTTCCCAGCATCAGGGTCTTTTCCAATAAGTTGGTCTTTCACATCAGGTGGCCAAAGTATTGGAGATTAAGCATTAGTCCTTTCAACGAATATTCAGAGTTGATTTCCTTACCCTTAGCTTAAAACTTCCCCACTTTTGCTACTGGGGAGACATGCTCTGGGAAAGATCCTTGGTGTACTTCTTCCTTGCTGAAAGTAAAAACTCCTTCCTTCTCCCACTCTTTAACTTGGGTGTGTCTTTTGGCTTAACACCTACCAAGAGGCCAACCCAGTTTTGGTACCTTTAATAGACGGGTTTCCCTGGTTGTTCAGTGGTTAATGAGCCTGCTGGGCAATGCAGCAAGAGAGGTGGGTTCGATCCTTGGGTTGGGAAGATCCCCTGGAGAAGGAAATGGCAGCCCACTCCAGTATTCTTGCCTGGACAAGCCCCTGGACAGATGAGACTGACAGGCTACAGGCCATGGGGTTGCCAAGAGTTGGACATGACTTAGCTAACCAGCAACAGCAACGTTTAATGCACTATTTTCTTGCTATTTGAACAAGGTGTCTGTTATGGGCTGAATCATGTCCCCCAGATTTATACACTGAAGCCCTAACCCCCAGTAAATCAGATTGCTAGTGTATTTGGAGATAAGGTTTTTGAAAAGGTGGTTAAATTAAAATGAGATCCTTAGGGTGGGTGCTAATCCAATATGACTGGTGTCCTTATAAGAGGAAATCAGACACACAGAGTCATATCAGAAATATACATGCACAGGAGAAAGACCACAATGGGACACAGAGAGAAGGTATTTGCAAACCAAGGAGAGAGACCTCAAGAGAAACTAACCTTAAAAAAAAAAAAAAGAGAGAGAGAGAGAAAGAAACCAACCCAGCCAGCACCTCAATCTTGAACTTCCAATCTTTGGAATTATAAGAAAACACATTTCTGTTGTTTAAGCCACCCAGCCTGTGGTATTTCATGATGACAGCTTTTGCAAACCAATAAGGGTCCCACATTTTCATTTTGTACTGGCCCATGCAAATGATATAGCTGATTCTGACTTTTTAAGGATAATTTGAGCCTCCTTTTGGGTGATTCTAACCCATATGAAAGGTGATTCTAGGAAGTGTAGTCCAGTTTATCTATGTTGGCAGCTCAGCAAAGGAGAACAGGAAGACCCCTAAGAAAGCAAACACGTGCTCCTCCAGGCCCAGGTCACAGAATGTGTGGAATGTCAGCTGCATATTTAATACTTCACTGGACTCAAAGGTGTGGAGACACAAATAGGCATATTATGGACCCAGGTCTTGCTGAAATGAATTTCCATTAACCTGTACCTGTTCAAGGTGTAGAATTTGGCAGAGATCCCGAACATTTCCATGCGTGCATGCTTTCTAAGTCACTTCAGTCCTGTCTGACTCTGTGAGACTCTAGGGACTGCAGCCCGCCAGGCTCCTCTGTCCAAGGGATTCTCCAGGCAAGAATACTGGAGTGGGTTGCCATGCCCGCCTCCAGGGGAATGTTCCCCACTCAGGGATCGAACCCCTGTCTCATGCCTCCTGCACTGGCAGGTGGATTCTTTACCACTAGCGCCACCTGGGAAGCCCAAATGTTCCCATCAGTGTCTTTAAAACTGTCCTTTAACTGAACTGCAACTTGGCATTTCCAGTTTGTCTTACTTTTAAAAGCAGGAGGAAATTTTCCTGGCGCTAAAACCATGAACTTTCTGAATTAATACAGGATTTGACACATTTACTTCTGGGCACCAGAGTGTTTGAAGCAGCCAGGACATCCTAGCTATGAATGTATATTCTTTCCTTCTTTTATTTTATGGTGAACCTTTGCTTCAGCGCACTCACAACAAGATTGTAGGCACTATAGCTGGGTGTTAACAGGTTTTTAATTTTGGTTGTGGCTGGAAGCACTGTATTGGAATTAGAAATTTTTAGTACTTCATTTATGGTTGATTTATTCATCCCTCTTGTCTATGGATACGGTGTCACTACAGTATGGTTTCCCAGTTCTGGATGCAAATGCCAGGGTTTAGAGCATGCCTCTTGGCAACTCACCGTCACAGAATTGGCCACGCCAGCCTTAGTGCCTGGTGGCATCTGGCTTCCTGCTCTTCATTAAATGGGAGAAGACAGAAGAGTAATATTCTGATTTCTTGACTAAAATGGTTTCAGGAAAAAAACCACTAATTCAAATAGACCACAGACCTCAATTTCCCATGGGAACAGCATTGTCTTGATCTGTGTTTCTGACACTCTTGCAGTCTTCCAGTAAACACCAATGCCTTGTCCAAAGTTGTGCAATTCCTAGGGGAGGAAAAAAAGCAGTCTATTCCTTAAAATACTTAAAAATTTTCAAAACATTCTAAAAATACATTATTTGAAACACCTGCTTTTCAAAAACATAGTTTTCATGGCTCTTTCCCTAATGTTTAGGACAGGCCAGCAGATAAAAGGTTTTTATGGAATTAAAAATATATATATATATATTGAACCGAATGGGACTTCCCAGATGGCACAGTGGTAAGGAATCTGCTTATCAACGCAGGAGACACATGAGATGCCAGTTCAAGCCCGAGGTCAGGAAGATCGCCTGGAGAAGGAAATGGCAACTCGCTCCAGTATTCTTGCCTGGGAAATCCTCATGAACAGAGGAGCCTGGGGGGCTACAATCCATGGGGTCACAAAGAGTCAGATATGACTGAGCGACTGAGCACGCACGGTTGAACAGAATGAAAGTATTATTCCAGGATATCCTGTTTCCCCAAACAATTCTATTGGTTTTACTTTCTCATTACACAACAACATTTACAAGGAATTAGATCCGAAAGTCTAAACAAAAGCATTAATAGTTCTTTCTTTCAATACTAATATTCGTGGCAGTTATAATAAAGCCATCGTAGTCGATGCTAAAATTTCCCTATTTTCTCTATTTAATAATTAAAGTAGCTGCTTATTTGTACAGGGCTTTGGAAGAGAAGTCTCAGAAAATGGTTTTTACGTGCGTCAGACTATTAATATTGCTGCAACCACATTTAATGTTTTCCCCTTTTCCTCATTAATTGGGTAATTATCTCATGAAGTCCTTCCCATATTAGAAATTAGTTGAAAACCAGTGCAGCAGGGGCAGTCAGAGGCGCACAGCAGGGCGTTCAGCCAGCTCCTCGCGCCTCCCAGGGGCAGCTCGCTGGGGCTCGGGGAGCCTCGTTCTCGCCTTCCAGAATGTCACCTTGAAGCAGGCTCCCGTCTCTGCACCCTTCATGCAAAGTCGATGCTCCACCAGCGTTTACTCAATGGGTGATTCAGTAGTGATTCGGCTATTTTCCTGTTATGACAAGGTGGTGCGGAATCAGCAGCGTGGCTCACCTCCCGGATTTTTCCTCACCACGCGCTCCTTCAGGTGTGTGCCTGATTGCTGTCCTAAAAAGGGACGAGGCTGCTCTCAGCGTGCCTGCCAAGTTCCTTCAGTCTCGTCTGAGCCTTTGTGACCCCGTGGACTGTAGCCCGCCAGGCTCCTCTGCCCGTGGGGTTCTCCAGGCAAGGATACTGGAGCGGGTGGCCATGCCCTTCCCCAGGGGATCTTCCCGACCCAGGAACTGAACCCACATCTCTTGCCTGTTACATCTCTGAATTGGCAGGCAGGTTCTCTACCGCTAGAGCCATCTGGGAATCCCCATAATTGACTCCTCGACTTGTCGTTTGTTTATTAAATCAAACTTTTCCAAGAAAGCCTTATGTTTAAAGGAGGATAGATTTTTCCTTCAATGGTGGAAGTTTGGAAGCTCGGAGAAGGAAATGGCAAGCCACTCCAGTGCTCTTGCCTGGAGAATCCCGGGGACGGGGGAGCCTGGTGGGCTGCCGTCTATGGGGTCGCGCAGAGTCGGACACGACTGAAGCGACTTGGCAGCAGCAGCAGCAGTTAGCCCGGGCTCCCCCGGTGGCTCAGGGGTGAAGAACTCGCCTGCCAAAGCGGGAGACGTGGGTTTGATCCCTGAGCCGGGAAAATCCCTGGAGAAGGCAGTGCACCCCACTCCAGTGCTCTTGCCTGGAGAGTCCCGGGGACGGGGGAGCCTGCGGCACTCACTGCAGTCCAGGGGGTCACAGGAGAGTAAAGTCAGGCTCGATTTAGCGACTAAACAACAGTTAGCGCTCCTGGGGTGCCCATTCCGAGAGGAGGCACGTACTAATCTGACCCAATAAGAACATGATTTTTTTAGAGCTGAAGAAATATATTAGCTTTTCTCCCTTTATTTTTTATCCAGAAGTGTCTAATTCAGGATACGAACAATAAAAGTAAATGAACCTTTTTCAAAATTTTGTTAATTCTCAAAGCCTTTCAGGCGGAGATCTACTTCCCTTTTCTGTGACGAAAGATGGGAGCCACCTAGGTTTAGTCCTATCACCCTGCCACGACTCTCTTCTGGGATTCTGCTTTTATTTTGTTATGATTCTCAAACTCTTACCCCTTGGCCAACCCAAATCCTGCCAGGCTTTCAAAGTCCCCTCCGGAACCACCTTCTCAGCAGATGGTCCCCAAACATTCCCAGCTACAGTGACTTCTTAGCCACCCCAGACTTAAGGGAACCTTCCAGTTAGACAGTCCACTATCCGTATGTGCACGTCTTTCTTCCCCAGGGAACAAAAGAAGAGAGACCGAGACTAGAATATTTCTTCTCTGTTCTCCTAAAATAGTGTTGGTTGAACTAGAGGTGATGAATAAAAGAATATCCAACCTAGCAAAGTAGACTTGAGTTGGCAAAGGAAGAACTGTCTTTTGAGGTTAAATGTAACTTCCTGCTCCGTGGTGTTGCTTTCCAGGTGGCATGGTTTGCAGGAAGGAAAAACTGCCACAGTTGAGCAGTTTATGCTTGCTCAAGGGACTGGGGGATTCAAAAGGAAACCAAGCCTACATTGGATACAAGGAGAAACGTTACCAACAGTGGCAGCATAAGCGAATGGCACTTGTTATTTGTTAATCCTGTACAATTAACACTGACATGGGGAAAATATGGTTTGCAGGGCTACAGTGTAATCACAACATATCCCAGGAAATCATGTAGGATTTAATGGCAGGTGTGAAATTAACCAATGCTATTTTCATAAATGCTATAATTAACAGATTCCCAGGAAGAAGGCTTTCAGGTTCTGTAGAAATTCTCAGCAGTCGTTATGCATTTACTTGGGAAAGGATGGGTGTGCCCCTAAGCTGGTTCTCTCTCTCAGATTTTGACGTTTTCCTAATTTTAAGTAAAGTGGTAAATATCGGAACCATGTCTGCCTGTCGATCGCTGTTCCTCCTTTGTTCCTCTGTTTTAAAAATATGTGTTGCAGGCATTTGTTCATGTTCAAGTTTTGCTTCCACTAAAAACATTCTCTGTATTTGGCTTTGTTGTATTTGCCACTTAAGAATGCAGAATTTATTATTATGTGCTTAAAGCAATCATTTAACACTGACATTTTAAGCGTGACAGTAATCCAAGTAATTGTCACCCATTCAGTTAACTGAAAATACCCTCACTTCCTGAGACAGCTAATTATAATGCAGTGTTACTATCTTTTCACTGTAGACATGTTTGTTTTTGTGTTTATTTTGGTTTAGGCTGTCTTCAAGGACGTCCCTCTACTCTCAGACTTGGCAATCTGCCCTTATTCTTTCTCTGCTGTTTTCAGAAAGTAAATGAAGACACTACAGCCACAATCTTGAAGGAAAACAAGAGGATTTTTGTTTTCCACGAGCTTTGCTCGTGACTTCAGGATTTTGGATTATGAGTTGTTTCTGCAAAATCTGATCAATTGTTATATAAACGGGGATTAATTTCCAAATATGCTCAATGGTTTTAGAAGTTGAGATCAGATATCTCAGGTACTATCCTCCCACATAGCTCTTCACTGCTGTAGAAAGACAGAAGGTAATAATGCCTTTTTGGCTTCATAAGACTTGGGCTCAAATTCCTAGTGTGGTTTTCACCCCTTGGGGAGGTCTACCATGATTTGCCTCACATAGGGATTCTGCACTGTCCCTTCTTTTGAAAATCGTTACTTTCAGGAATCTAGTGCCTTTTTGGCTTCATAAGACTTGGGCTCAAATTCCTAGTGTGGTTTTCACCCCTTGAGGAGGTCTACCATGATTTGCCTCACATAGGGATTCTGCACTGTCCCTTCTTTTGAAAATCGTTACTTTCAGGAATCTAGAATTTCCTAATGTAGCATTGGATGCTTCCATCCAGAGCGAATTTAGAGGGTTGTTAAGTAGCCCATTTACTCTGTCACATCATACCATATCCTTCTTTTCATCTAATATACTAACCCTAACCTAGTGCTCTCAAACTGGGGGCTTCCCAGGTGGCTCAGTGGTAAAGAATCTGCCTGCCAATGCAGGAGATGCAGGAGGTTTGGCTTTGATGCCTGGGTCAGGACGTTCCCCTGGAGAAGGAAATGGCAACCCACCCCAGTATTCTTGTCTGGGAAATCCCATGGACAGAGGAACCTGGCGGGCTACAGTCCATGAGGTCACAAAGAGTCAGACACGACTGAGCAACTGAACATGCATACATGCACTCTTAAGTTACCTATTGAGTAATTTCTTTTGTGTTTACCAAGTTAGACCTAACAATTAATGTTGTAAGGAATAGTGCAGAAGATATAACATTTTACTTAATAATATATTCTCACCATGTTTCTAAACTTACTGTGTGTGTTCACGTCTGCAGCTGCCCTCAGGGAGATGCAGCTCCAAGGCTGTAAGTTGCTTTTGAACACTCACACACACTCACACACACTCACTGACACACTCACACACACTCACTGACACACACACTCATACACACACAGACACATAAATACACGTACACAGTATACACAGACACATAGATATACATATACACNCTTTTGAACACTCACACACACTCACACACACTCACTGACACACTCACACACACTCACTGACACACACACTCATACACACACAGACACATAAATACACGTACACAGTATACACAGACACATAGATATACATATACACACAGTCACCCACACTTACACTCATATGCACACATACACACACACACATAGAAGCTCGGCTGGAAAAATGTCTTGTTAGGGAATCCAGTGGCACCCTCTCTAAATGATACCTGCTGTTTGTGGTTCAGGCAACGGGGCAAATATTCAGTAACGATCCTCACAAAACAGACCGACACATGGAGCACCAACCACAACAGCAATATCTAAATCAATACTTAATCCAATTTCTCTCTCCTACTAGCCTTCTCAGAAATCTCTCAGAAACCTGCTCCTTGCATCTTATTGTCCATAACTGGGTCGGATAACCTCCCTGTTGCAAAGAGGAGTTAGAGACAGGAACCTCTAGATTCTTTTTGCCTTGAGAGTTGGAGGTGGGCCAGGGACAGTCAGATTGGAAAGTGCTTCCTGGGAGCCAACTAATCATTGCTACATGGTCTGTGCAAATCTTACAGTTATTTTAATTAGCTATTTTTTGTTGATCCACAGGAAAGAGGTTCTCCCCCTCCTTCTTCCCCTTTCAAGCCCCCAAACTGGCAAACATTGAATTTATATTAGGATTCTTTGGTCGAAATGACGACAATTAATATACATTTGGGCAAATTGAAAGAATAGTGGTAGTGGATAGTGGTAGAAGATAAAGAAGAGAACTGGTCAGTGGCCTTGGGGATGGCTAGACCCAGGGGCTTACTGGCTCTGATTAAAACGCTTTTCCCCACAGTCATCGTCTGACCTGGAGCCAGAGTGGTTTTGTCTCATTCTGGTTTCATCAAACGCCACCTCCACAGAGTGGTCTTCATCTCCTCCCAGCAGTCACACTGTCTCTCATGATCCGAGGCGTCCTTTTCATGACTCTCCTTGGTCACAGGAACTGTCCTTGCCCAGAAGCCCCTCCCGCAGGGCAGCTGACAGTGAATTGAGGAGGAAGGACACGTTCTTTGCCTCCTTGCCTTTTTTGGGGACAGTTCCCAAGGGCCACTCCACCTCCAGGGCATCAGTCAAAGACTCAGCTACACCCCCCGGAAGGGCCAGGATTTCCTTCTCAGCTCTGCAAACCTCTACACAGAACAGGGGTCTGTGGATCTCAAGTTCTCTTCCTGGGGGGTCCTCTGCCTGCAGCACTGCCTCAGAGAAGACTCTCCAGTAGGAGAGAACCAAACATTTCTGGGACCTGTGTTTCCCTTGGTGTGCTAATCAGCATTGTCAGGTATCTCCTTGGATAACGTGTACTTCAATAAGTGTAAAGATTAAGAAGCTGTCATTTTACAGGTCAGAGTTTCAATTGACAAAAATAGTACATCCTTGCAATATAAGAATATATATGCAACATTAAGCCAGTGTTCAGTTGCTAAGTCATGTCCCATTCTCTGCGACCCCATGGACTGCAGCATGCCAGGCTCCCCTGTGCCTCACTATCTCCCAGAGTTTGCTCAAATTATGTCTATTGAGTCTATCTCATCATCTGCTACTTCCTTCTCCTTTTGTCTCCAATCTTTCCCAGCATCAAGGTCTTTTCCAACGAGTTGGCTCTTCACCTCATGTGGCTAAAATATTGGAGCTCCAGCTTCAGCATCAGTTCTTCCAATGAATATTCAGGGTTGATTTCCTTTGGGATTGACTGGCTTGATCTCTTGTAGTCCAAGGGGCTCTCAGGAATCTTCTCCAGCAGCAAAGTTTGAAAGCATCAATTCTTTGGTGCTTAGCAATGCATTTTGCAAGTTGTGATCGTACTTTTGTTTCAGGTTGATATCCCATAATTCTTACACCAGATGTGGCTTTTTAAAATAATGCTTTTGTAATATGTTTGAAAAACTCTTTTTTTAAAAAAAATATGCAGGCAAAGCACTTATAAAAATACCATTCAAATATAGCTTGGAAGATGCCAAATGATTTATAGAAATGGGATCATTATTTAAATGATTCATAGGATATGTATTATTATTTTAACTTAAGATTTCCTTAAGATTCTCCATCCATAGCAAGTTCACAACAAATAGGTCAGGTTCTCATTACCTTTCTTTCCTAACTTGGTTGTAATTTCTGACATTCTAGTTCAGTCTGCCGGGTGCACAAACTATGATTTCTTTGGAAATATGGCTTAAAAGTTAGGTTTATTTGCCCTGGGGAAACAGGCTCAGTAGTCTTGACGGAAGGTCAGTTTCCAGAAATGTCTAGCTGTATTTGGCCACTTGCAGATGTTTCAATACGTGCACACACATGTATATATTGATACAGAGACTCAAAAATTACTCTGAAGGAATTTAATTAGCTCTTTAATTTCTAAATTTCCTCAGAGCTATCAACACAAATTACTTTTTATAATAGGTGGCTAAATAAAACAACTCAGAATTAAATTGGAAAGAAAAAGTGTTAATATATTATGTATTTTGTTGTGCTAAATTATGAGAATATATGCCCCTCTATTTTAAGTCATTACTTAAAAGTTTTCAAAAAAGACATGCATTAATGATTTCTAGAACTTGTTTTGATATAATTGGAAGAATTTAAATTTTACTTCAATATCTAGAACATGTCTCTGAATTCAACAAAGGAGAAGAGAGTGAAATTTTTCTTATTACTTATTTAGAAAATACTATTATTATTATTGATGAAGAAATTATTTTTGGCTAATATTAAATTGACACTTGTTATGAGACAAGTTGGAGAAGGAAATGGCAACCCACTCCAGTATTCTTGCCTGGAGAATCCCAGAGACAGAGGAGCCTAGTGAGCTGTCGTCTATGGGGTCGCACAGAGTTGGACATGACTGAAGCGACTTAGTGTGAGACAAGTATTGGGCTTCCCTTGGGGCTCAGATGGTAAAGAATCTGCCTGCAATGCGAGATACCTGGGTTTGATCCCTGGGTTGGGAGGATCCCCTGGAGGAGGGCATGGCAACTCACTCCAGTGTTCTTGCCTGCAGAATCCCATGGACAGAGGAGCCTGGTGGGCTACAGTCCATGGGATCACAAAGATTCAGACACAACTGAAGGGACTAATCACGACTTATGAGAGAAAGTATTACATTCTCCCTTTTGATTGCTCCATGAAACTTTGAAATAGGTATTGTAAGTGAGTATCTTATGGGTATTATTTTAGAGAGATTAAGTACTTTTCGCAGGGCTTAGAAGGTGGTTCAGTGGTAAAGAATCTGCCTATCAATGCAAGAGATGTGGGTTTGCTCTCAGGGTCAGGAAGATTCCCTGGAGGAGGAAATGGAAACCTGCTCCAATATTCTTGCTGGGAAAATCTCATGCACAGAAGAGCCTTTTGGGCTATAGTTGATAAGGTCGCAAAGACTCAGACATGACTTGGGTACTGACCAACAGCGCTGATCTTATGTGTATAATCCTGCATCTTGCCAGTGCAATTGTTTTGGAAGCTAACTGCTTTTGTGTTATTGCTCCAATTGTTAATCAAATTTCCATTAGGCATAAAGTATTTAGCTGTTTTCTCTGATAAAGTTCTTTGCAAACATTTTAACCAATTAGGCCAGGCAGATACTGGCAAGGTAAATGCTCTTCTTCTGACCAACAGATTAGCTGCAAAGGAAAGGGATTTCATGAAGTCAGAAGGAACGCTTCGATCATAAATGTGACAGAACCACCTCTGTGCTTCCTGCGCTGGTGTCCTTCAGTCTGGAACACTAGTTGCCCTAAGCTCGCGAATAGCTTCTCTATCCTAAAGCAGCCCTGCATTTGCTTATACTTCACTCTAAGAAAATTTCTCTTGGAAAAATAGATTCATTCTATTGTAATATTTCATCCAGTATTTGTTACTACAGAATATTGAAGAATGTGCTCTTTGGGGTGGGGGAAGGAAGGATTGTGAGTTTGGGATTAGCATGTGCAAACTAGTATATATAGGATGGATAAACAACAAGGTCCTAACATACAGCAGAAGGAACTATATTCAACATCCTGTGATAAACCTGTGTAATGGGAAAAGACTGTGAAAACGAATGTATATATGTATAACTGAGGGGCTTCCCAGGTGGCGCTAGTGGTAAAGAACCTGGCTGCCAAGGCAAGAGGTTTAAGAGACATGGGTTCAATCCCTGAGTGGGAAGATCCCCTGGAGGAGGGCATGGCAACCCACTCCAGTATTCTTGCCTGGAGAATCCCATGGACTGAAGCCCTGGCGGGCTACAGTCCATGGGGTCAGAAAGAGTCGGACATGATTGAAGGGATGTGGCATGCACGCATGTATGACTGAATCACTTTGCTGTACAGCAGAAATTACAGCATTGTAAATCAACTATACTTCAATACACTTAAAAAAAAAGAAAATAGTATTAGTAAATGGAAAAAAAAAAATGATGTCCTAAAGCAGAAACACATATGTTAAATAAAAGTATTATTTTAAAAAAGGTAAATGGACTTTGGTTACCTTTGCTTCAAGATGTAACTTTATTTTTGAAGTTTGATTTCATTTTCTTTTTCTACTGGAGGATAAGTTGTGTCTTCCTCTGCCCCTCTCCGATGCTTCCCACTCCCATTCAGACTGTCGCTGGAAATAACAGCTTAAGAGTGTGGGAGTCTCTTTGGAGTCCTTCAACATACTCAATCCCTGTTTTCTCATTAGAACATTCATACTTTTGTGCCTCAGTGGGAATGATCAATTATTTCAATGTCCGTTGTGATACTATTACCCCTAAGATTTAGCAATTTTCAAAGATCTTTTAACTTAATTAGAGGCATTTTTTGTAAATTGAATTAAATCTGTTCAAAGTACAATGTGTTATGTTAAAAGTATACCACCCAATTGGCCAAGGAGATAGAATTTTAGGGGGAAAAATCTAGTTGAGAAATGCTAACCTCCAGATAAACTTGTGAAGTTTTCTTTTTTGAGAAAGCTTTCTAAATGTTGGAAGAACGGGTAACAGTTTTGTCCAAAGCATTTTGTTAAATGTGAATGTACAGACACTTTTGCGAAAGTATTTCCCCCCAAAACTTGAAACCATGACAAAACAACAGCAGATTTGGATGTTTTAATAACTTTGGTTAAAAAAAGAAAGCTGATGCCATTTATAATTTACATAGATTAATCCAATAACCAGCACATGATTATAGTAATATAGTAACTCATTTTTTACTAATGTTATTTCTTTCTGAATAAGTGTTTCTTCATCTTGACATATATATATATATATATATATTTTTTTTTTTTTTAACCTTTTAAACATGATGTCACAGTGAACTGTCCCAAAGAGGCCCTGCCATTCAAACCGTTGAGTGATGCACTGCCGTGCGCTTAGGAGAGTTTGCTCAGCTGCCATTTAGAAAATCCTGAGGGCGGTTTTCTCATTCTGAGTCATCCCTCCTCATCACCCTCACCTTAAAACATACTTTGTGGGCTATGGATGGTGCCAGAGAAGAGTCCACACTCCTACACAGGCGGACGAGGCTTCTTTCACTTCTGCAGCTTCGGCCTCTATCAACACTACTTAGTGATACAAAGACCTGCTCCAACCAGTTCAATGCACTTCCTGGTTTAGAAATAGGACACACTTCTCTGAGGACGGCCTGTGTGGCGGAATGCCCGCCCGGCTTTCCTGCCCACCCCCTCACCCCCGTGTGTTTAATTTCTCTTTGCTTCACAGATCTCAGGATTTGGTCCTTCCCAGACCTAAGGACTCCTGTTCACTGTAGGAGAGAGTTGAGGAATGCATTCCATGCTCTTTTTTTCTTTCTTTCAAAGCCAATTTTGGTATTATTATTATTGGTTTTTAGTATTATTGCACTGATGGATCATAGAAATCTTGTTTGATTTCAGGTCTCTATAAGGACTGGGCATGGAAGGGGGATATATATGTGTCATGTGAAATGTGACTGAAGTCCAGAGAAATAGGTTTCATTTAATAGCTGAATACTGGATGACCTCCTGATTCCTCGTGCCCTCTGGCAGCTCACCCCGGGAGCGACAGACGGCCGCCTGCGCCAGCCGAGGCGTGGCTGCCGGCCTCCATGTGATTTTGCAATGATGTGTGCTGTACGACTGCCTTCATAACCAACAAATCAATTCCCACTGTTCGTATTACACACCCCAGTGGCGGAGGCCATTTGTTATGCTTTTGATGGTCATACTCTTTGTCCATAACCAAGAAAGATTACAGGGGAAGGAGAGAAGAGTTGAAATGTGGATGAAGATATTAGGCCGAGGTACCGTGTGTCGCAGCGTGCCTTGCGTGCATATGAGAATGAAAAAGTACTTTCTTTTAAGGCAATTTGGAAACATGGATGCACGATTGTCTTTTGAATGAAATCTACTTTAAGAACAATATATGCAGGGAGCATTGTAGATGAAGTTCAGTATTAGTGGACGCTTGTATTTCAGGTATAAGTTCAAAACCATTAGAACAGAAGCACTCACGTAGACTTTCTTCTCATTCAGGAACTGTTTATAAGGATATAGTTGACTAGTTTCGTTCAGTTAATGAGCTTTTGGATGCATCCTTTGATTTGGCATCATTTAGCATCAACTGATTTTTTTTTTATTAATTTCTATCTTTGCAGTGTCCAATTTTTTAAACTCTGATGCCAAGGTTTTCCCAATCCTTTAAATCCAGATGGTATAGTTACTATTGTTAGGCAAACAAACAGGAACAAATACTTAGTTGTGTTGACTATGTATAAGAAAATTGAATATTATGAATTAGATATAACTGGTATGCAATGAAATTTTGGTGTTATTTATCCTAAATCAAATATCCTATAAATAAATATGTATATCAGAATGTGGCTGGGAAACCCTTTATTGGTGAAACTAAGGGTAAAATATGACTTGATAGTGAGTTCTGGGCATAAATATTTAAACTACTTAGATATTTCATGTCAATAAATGAAAAAAAAAAAACAGTGGAAATTTCCAAAGGTCAAAGAAGCTACTGTCTTTTCTGTTTTGCATCATTTGAGATTTTCCAGTTTTTTGCAAACAACACAATGTCAGATCTGTGTTTGATTTTCTCCTCTCTTTGAAGAGGCAAAACAGTGACAGAATAATTAACTGAAGAGGCGATCACGCACAGAGTATTTTCCTTCAGCAGTGCAGCAAGTCCTGGGTTTCGTTTCTCATGATGGTAAATGTATTCTGGAATCCTTCTGTAAGAGCGTCACTCTCCTGACAGTTTTACCATTGGTAAACCGGAGCCTCTCGGGGGCCTGTTTCCTGTTTGACTGTTCCTCATTTGCTGCTGCTGCTGCTGCTGCTGCTGCTAAGTCGCTTCAGTCGTGTCCGACTCTGTGCGACCCCACAGACAGGAGCCCAACAGGCTCCCCTGTCCCTGGGATTCTCCAGGCAAGAACACTGGAGTGGGTTGCCATTTCCTTCTCCATTGTGTGAAAGCGAAAAGTGAAAGTGAAGTCGCTCAGTCGCATCCGACTTCTAGTGACCCCATGGACTGCAGCCTACCAGGCTCCTCCATCCATGGGATTTTCTAGGCAAGAGTACTGGAGTGGCTTGCTATTGCCTTCTCCGGTTCCTCATTTGAGTAACTGAAAAGCACGCTTAGTAGAGGATGGCATGTAGTTTTCAGTGAGACGATGCCCTCCACCTTCATGGAAAAAGACATCCAAGAACAACAATAAGTTGTCAATGTCAAGGTCAGCACCTTATTAGTCCTGTACAGGCCAGAAGGTTAAAGTCATGGATTGGAATTTTAAAGGGAATTATGGATTTTCTTTCGCTGACTGTTTTTAGTTTTTCTTCTTTTGACCTCCCAAAGACTTAACTTCTATGACTTACCTTCTTTTGGTGGTACAATTGCCATTCATTTGATAGTCTTCAGAGAGAGATGAGCTTTTGTACATAAAATCTTTGGAATCTGTCTATGAATTCCATTTCTCTTAATGTTCCCACAGTGCCTCGAACGGCTGTGGTTAGTTAGTCACTAAACCCCTGAACTGCGTACCACGGAACCAGCTTCTCCTTTGGTAACGTGTTTATAATCAGGACTAATTTTGGTTTAAGAATTTGCTGAATTATCCTAGAATAATTCTAGGATTGAAAATATTCCTAATAAATCTAAGAGGTCTCTTGTGTCTCGCGCACTGGCAGGTGGATTCTTTGCCACTGAGCCCCGTGGGAAGCCCAGTTCATACACCATACCATCCACCTATTTAAAGCATACAATTTAAAGTTTTCAGGATATTCAGGCTACCACAGGCATCATCCCAGTGCAGTTCAGAACATCACCCCCAAAGAAACACAGTATCCATGCACAGGGAGGACTCTTTCTTTTCCAACTCCCAACCCGTCCTTGTTTTTTTTTTTGCAAACGATACTTTAACAAAAATTTGAAAACATCTCCTGCTGTCAACACCACACAGAGAGGAAACCAGAGCTTAATCAGAATCATTGTATCTAATGCTTTCATGTTTAGTTTCAAGGGAAAATGTCAGTATTGTATTAAAGAATGAGAGAGTTCTTAAGTTTCAAATTCTCATTCATGTGTTCTTAGTGGTATGTTAGTCATTCACTTCAATTTTCAAAATGAAATAGTTAACTTTGAACCAGTTATATGCCAATAATTAAATCTAATCTTAATAGAGAGGGATCATTATGAGTAGGTGAGGTAAGCAGAACTATGGTATAAATTTTAAATTTTTTTTTTTTTTTTTTTACAAAATTAGTTTATTGTTTACAGTGATTTATTTTCATAGTTCTTTAAATAATTTAATTGCAACACACACATACCCTGTAATACATCATCTTAGCCATGTTAAGTGTGCAATTCAGTTTTAAGTGTATTCACATGGTCGGGCAACCCATCTGTACAGCTTTTTCATCTTGCAAAACTAAACTCTCTACCATTAAAGGACTTCCCCCTGTCTCTCCCCTGGACCCTGGCAACCAGCATTCTGCCTTCTGTCGATGAATGTGGCTACTCTAGGCATCTCACATAGGTAGACTCGTACAGTACTTTTCTTTCGGTAACAGGCTTATTCCACTTAGCATAATACTTTCAAGGTTCATGCCTGTTGTAGCATGTAGCAGAATTTCCTTCCTTTTTAAGGCTAATAATTATTCCACTTGATTGACAGCTAGGCTTTCCCCACTTTTTGGCTATTGTGAGTAATGCTGCTATGAACAAAGGTGTGCCGACATCTTTTGGGATCTTGCTTTCAATTCTTTTGGATAAAAACCCAGGAAGAGTATTGCTGGATCATATGGTAGTTGTGCTTTTTTAATTTTTTGAGGATCTGTTGTACTCTTTTTCATACTGATTATATGGTTTTATATTCCAACCAACAGTGTTTAAGAGTTCCATTTTTTTCAAATTCTCATCAACATATTATTTTGTCTTTTTTTTTTTCTGATAGTAGTCATTGTGTTAACAACAGGTGTGAGGAGATCCATCATTGTGGCTTTGATTGGCATTTCCACATCCATGCGTCTGTGTTTTGTGGGATCTTAGTGCCCCAACCGGGAATTGAACCTGGGTCCGTGACAGTGACAGCTCAGATTCCTAGCCACTGGAACACCAGGGAATTCCTGATATCTGTGTACCTGTATGCTCCCCTTTATAATCCGTTGTAGTGAAAAGGACCATGACTAGTTTGAGTCCCAGGTGGCTAAGAAATACTATCATTCAAATTTACTTTCACTGTGTCTCCCTTATCATTCTCAAAATATCTTACTTTGGGTTGCAGTTAAGCCCAGGATTTATCTCCTGATCCTTTGTTTGTAGCCGTTCCTCAGCTGCCGCTGACGCCGCATCTGGAGAATTCTTCAAGCATCTCTGTTTTGTGCTGGTGTCAGTGTTTTCCGAACTTGAGTTCGCTCAATGGCACAGCCAGGGCTTCTGGTACATCATCCTGCTGATGGCTTCTCTCTGGTTCCTGAGGCTCTACCTGCGTTATCTCAGCCAGTGGTGTTTCCTCCAGGCCATTTCAACTCCTGTTACAACGTGAGTGCTTCCCCCGAAAGTCAAAGGCATGCATTTGTCTTGAGAGGCCACTGAGAGTACAGAACTCCTCTCTCACCCACTTACCTTACGACCTAAAATGCAGGTATGAGTTGAAAAGACAAAAATGTCTTTAAGAGCAGGAATGTCTATTACAGTTAGATTCTCATTTCAGGCCTGTGTATACAAATATATAACCGGTGCATCAATATTTATTTAAAATTTAGCAGATTCAAATATGTTCTAATATCTGAGTAGAACCCAAAAGGGAATTTAAACAATATTTTATCCTATTTTGATTTTATCAGAGTGAGACTTAGGCTGAGGGTATATTAGGAGTAATATAAGTATGATTTATCATCTATCCTCAGAGAAGCAAAGATTGCTTCTTCTGCAAAATGATTGAATCTAAACAATTACCAAACTCAGGCCCAGGCAGCTTTCTGGGCCATTATCCTCTGGAAAAAGATGATACTGTAAAGGTTATCTCTCCATAAACATGATTTCAGAGACACTGTAGATAGACAGATAGATGTCAGTACAAGTAAAATTCATTTTCTCAAATGTAGATGGTACAGATAAAAACAAAGATGTGTGTATATTTTCAATTAAGAAGATTGCAAACTATTTAAGACACTTTCAGAAACAATGACGATGTATGTTATACATATAGAGTTATTGGTCATCTTTTGGAACTAAATCACAAACTTCTGTATATATTATAGCATATGAAAGTTTAAATATACTGAATAACTGTATCTTCATGGGAGAATGAAATAGGTCTTGTATTCCTTTCTTCCCTCCTTCCTTCCCTCCCCCTCCTCCCCTCCTTTTTTTTTGGTGTGTGTGAAGAGTTTCTAAAGTAGAAAAAAATAAATATTATGTGCTTAGGATATTTGCTTTATACTATTTGCTCTGTTACTATTTCAATAGGAAAGGCAGTTCTGTCTTTATTGGTTGTTAATGAAACGAGACTGCACAGATATCTTGGTAGCTCAGTTTATCTAATTTCTTAAGCAACAGAGGATCTAAGCTCAAGAGAGAAAGGGTATATGTATATGTACAACTGATTCACACTGTTGTATAGCAAAAACTGACACAACAGTGTAAAGTAATTATACTCCAATGAAAAAAATAAAAGAAAAAGAATCAAAGGACCTAAACACTGGGTATTTTGTATTATTGCCTAGTTCCGCAGGCTTGAATTATACACTCGCTCCATGCCATGCTGTAGTTATGAGGCTTGACAATAGCTACAGCAACAGCGAGAATTTTTCTGTTTTAACTCTATGTTAGGTCCTCTGATAAAGAAATGTATACACCTTATTTTATTTGATACTCACAGTGGCCTAAGAACAAAGTACAATAGTTTCCTTCAAAGCAAAGGTCAAGGAAAGGGTAAAATGAAGAACTCTTTTTAGTAGAGAGCTGATAAGCAGGATACACAAACAAGATTAACAGAATAGCAGCTCTGTGAGGCTGAAACACAGGGGAGGGAAAAATGAGAGTCAAGGACAGCTCACTTTGCTTGGAAAGAGGGCGCCAAAGTCTGGATGAAGGCTTCTTGAGTTACTGGGCTCCCCTTGGATTCAAGCTTTAGATCCTGGGTTGTGTGAAGTTGTCCCTTTAGATGTTTCTGAGGTCAGCAGTGTCGTTGTTGTATGTATGGGGCTCTAGCTAGAGAATCGTAAGCAAAATCGTTCAGCGACGTGAAAGTTGCAGAGAATTATGAGATTTATTTGTATTTCTGATTTCTGTTAGAGACTGAGTTGTTACTAAGTCCACTGATATACTTTGATTTCAGAGAGCCTTCTAGTGAGTATGTCGACCTGCTGGCTAGTTTTTAGTCTAAAGAATGCTCTGCTCAGTGGATTAAAATGGTATCCTTTCTATGACGACATATGAAATTTACAAGAACAATGAACAAGGTAGAATTTGCCATTTCCTTGAAAGTGAGCTGTTGAGATTCTAAGGAAAAGATGAAGACTTCTAACACTTAACTTTGAGATGCTGTTAAGTGTCACAATTTCTGCATTAAAAATAAAAAGCACATTGTCCTGCCAAGTGTTTTGTGTCCTTTGCATTTTATGGAATTCTTCTCCTTTGCACGAGTCTCGCTGCTTTGTTTTCCCGCAGATTCCGTTTTTCCCCCCTCACGGTGGAACTCTGCTACCCAGCCTCTTCCCTTCACATCGCAGAAGAGATGCTTGTGGTTGTGGTGGGGCCTTTCATGCTGAACGCAGTGGTGCTTCTCTTGGTTCTGGTCCGATGGGGCTGTCAGCTACTGTTTGCCTTCTGCCCTGATGTCCTGTCAAAGTTAATCATCACCATGGGACTATGGGCACTTCTGGACCCACTGGCGGTATTTATTGTGGATACTGTCCTGGGGGTAAGTCAAGTAAAATAATCGGGATATGAGTCCTTGACATAGAGTGTAATGTTAGTGCCCAGATCAGTTGACACAGGAAGCTTTGATAATCATGCTGAATTCAATATGCATCTGAAATTTGTTATTCATTTTCTCCTCATAATAAAAATTTATGGATGTCTAATGCAATCATTTTAAGTGTAGTTTTAGCTATGTTAAACACTTGCAAAAAACAGAAAATAGTGGAGATCAAATCCAAACTAATTGGTACATTTTCAAAATTATTACAAAGAAGGTTTCTTTTGTAACCTTTTTGGTAATTTTTTTTTTAATACAAAGGATTTTCACAGCCAAACTTGGAAAAAGTAATTGTATAGTAGTTACTTTACTCAGTTAGGTTATTTATTTCCTTTTGATTTAGTACTCTGTTGTAATAGATATATTTAAGAAGAAGAAGAAGAGCTTTTTAAAGATTTCTAAATAATAAATAATTTAAAAAATTTCTCCACAGGCATTTAACACTGTACACACACACGAGTGTTACATTCATCGGCTAGAATCCAAGTCAGCTTCCATCAGGTCACAGACCTCTGTACTGGATCTGAGATGGCCCTGTGGAGGCTACTTTCCTGTAGATGACATCAGAGGCCCCAGGATAAATTAACAGAGCATGTTTTGTCAGCTGCCTTTGATACAGTGGACTATTCATCTGGTGATCTCTCTAGGGGATCTGGTTGGAAGAGGAAAGCTGTTCCAGGAGGGCTGTTGAGCTCTCAGAAGATCATAAAGGGCAGCTGCTCATCCTCCCAGATGGCTTCCTGTGTGATGTTGCAATAGGACCACCTCACCTTCTGAGGTGGCTCCTTACCTTCTCAGTAGACACATAGGGCCCCAGGAGGAGCCGAGAGATACCAGGGGCAACAGTCCTACTGGAATGTAGATAGCATCCTTCTCTTCCCTCCTGCTCAATAATCCTTGGTGGCAAGTCTCCTTACTAACCTGGAGTCCACAAGAGATAGGAACATGGACAAAATCCAGTTGGTCTCAGCCAATCCAGTCAGAATGTGAACGAGGCTAATCAAAGGGGTGAAGAGACTTAGGATGGGATGGAAAACACAACCAGTTCTAACTGCAGCCCCCCAGGCTCCCCTGTCCACGGAATTCCCCAGGCAAGAACAGTGGAGTAGCCACTCCCTTCTCCAGGGAAACTTCCCAACCCAAGGATTGCAGCCAGGTCTCCTGCATTACAGGTGGGCTTCTTCACCTTCTGAGCCACCTGGGAAGTCCCTCTAACTGATCAGGCTCCCTCTTCTGACCTGTCATCAAGGTGGTCCACGGTACTGAGACTTCAGAGAGTGGTGACAGGCTAGAATCTGAAAGCAACTCTTCCAAGTACCAACAAACTCTCGCTGGCACACGATTGCACCTCTAACCCTTTACATGGAGACTGGACGCTAGGTACATGGGCAAGCTCGAAGCACACTGCTTTTAGTTCAATTTAATGATGTTAAATTTACATCTCGCAGAGTCACCAATCCCACTTACCTGCAGGTTGTAAACAGGGGTCCTTCCTCTCAGAGATAAGAAGTCTGCATTCTCACACAAGGCCGAGGAAGCCATTAGTGGACTGAGAACCTCAAGGGCCCTAGTCTTGTGAGCAGCCCGGAACCCTGAGCAAGGGAAAGCCAGCCTAGCGAACAGCCGAGGCAAGGGAGATGCCTTCTCAGATCTGCTGCTCAAAGTCCTGGCAACAGGCTTACGTTTTGCAAAGGAAATCCATTTACTTCTGTAAATCCCAGAACAGCACATAGAAGTAAGTTCTGGAGTGGTGATGGAAGAAGCAGTAACTGAGAGTTGGAACATCAGTACGAGATGTTTTGATGTAAGAAAAATACAAGTTAACCTCTCCAGGCTTCTGTTTTTTTCTACACATGTGTACTATGGATTCGTTTTAAACGTGCCTTTTGCTATTTAGTCACCATGGTCGTGTCTGCCTCTTTTGTGACCCCATGGAGTGTAGCCCGCCAGGCTCCTCTGTCCATGGGATTTCCCAGGCAAGAATACTGGAGTGGGTTGCCTTGCCCTCCTCCAGGGGATCTTCTCGACCCAGGCACCAAATCCACATCTTCTGCACTGCAAAAGGATTCATTATTTATATAATGGCCAGTTTAATAAATATTTTTTAAAAAGTAGAGAAAGATGTCTTTCTCACTTACATTGGGGGAGAAATACCTTATTTACATTTATATGGCATATGACTTCTGCTTGAGATCATGAGAGTCATAATTAAAGAACATTCATGTTTTATAAAACTCAAAGGTCAAAGAAGTCATATGACAACATCTTAGGGACACAGCGTTTTATATTTGCTTTTAAAGACCTCTTTGCCTTGTATTTATTTCTAACCCAATATAGAATATATTTTCCCTGTTTAAAATTAAGACATTATTAAATTGACCTAATGTAAACTTTAATTTTCAAGCTTGCATGAAATAGCCTGATAACTTTTTTTATAAGTTTTTAAAATAAGCCATCTATTTTACACAAAGCACAAATTAAATTTCTTTCAAATAGGCTTCAGAAAGAAAAGAATCTTTCCACGATGGTATTTAATTTCTTCATATTTTGTGCTCATTAAATCAGAAGTTAATAGTACATAAATAAAACATGGCTTTTACTTTATGAATTGCATGTAGAGTATACTCATTTAAACGCTTATAGAAAAAGCAAGAAAACCCTGATAAGCCAACCATGCAAGCCAGGTCTTTTCTTTTCCCTTCCTGCAACTGAAGATATGATGAGCTTGAGTACCTTGAACATTTAATTTAAAAACAAATTATACTATCAGATGGTTTTTGCATGCTTAAATTATCTAGCTTGATGATCAGTGTTTTCTCCTTATTATTATTATTATTTTTAATTTGTATCTTCTTTTGTCAGCGACTTACACAGAGTGGGGAGACTCCAGTAGCTGATGCAGCGAAACTGTACTGGATGTTTGAAAGAACCATGCAATCTGGAATTCTTGGTGTGATGCTCACGGTGCTACTTTACGTCCTACTGTTCATCATTTCGTCTTTGATTTTATACGTGTATTGTCTCAGGTAAGATGCTCCAGTCCTGTTCTTCAGGGTGTTCAGCCTCCAGTCTTGTTATATGTTGAGGCTGTGGGAATATGGATAAAGAAGAAAGGGTAGATCCACATCTCCACATCTAAGGTAGAGATTTCTTTTTTGTGTGTAGAAGAACAGCCAAGAAATTATTTGAGCTTTGGGGAATGTTTTCTCCTTTATAGGAAGAACTAACTTTACTGTGAATCATTACACTTGTTTCTTCAAACCAAGGGCCAACAAGAAACAGGGAGCAGCCCCATGATATGATACCCAATGACATTCTGGAAAATTTTCTGGAAGTCTTGTCTAAATTTCTCTTTTCTTCACTCTTCCAACTCACCTTCTTCCCTCTCTTACCACCCCTGACAAAATCACCACAAGAAGAACCATCCTTCAACGTTGAGCCTGAATATCACAGAGGTAGGCTTAACAGGTTGTGACTTTAGCAAGCAAAATACGTGGGTGGAGAGAAACAAGAAACGTCCAAACAGAAGGCTGTATAAAAGTGCTGGGAAGATTTTCACTCTGTCCGCAGCTTCCTTTGCTGGCAGAAGCGTTTTGTTTTGTTACAGTCACGCTTGTCCAATTTTACTTTTGTTGCCTGTGCTTTTTAAAAGTTTTGAAATTATTGCCAAAACTGATGCCATGAAACTTTCCTCCTACATTTTTTGGCATACATCTTACAGTTTCAAGTCTTATATTGGTACTTTATCTGTTCTGAGTTGATTTTTGTGTGTGGTTTAATATAAACATCAAATCTTACTCTTTTGCATGTACATATCCAGTTTTCCCAACACCATTTATTGAAAAGACCACCCTTTCCCCATTGTGTACTCTTCATACTTTTGTTAAAGATCAGTTGACTATATGCATGGATTTATTTCTGGGCTCTCTAGTTCTTTACATTGCTCTATGTGTCTGTGTTTATGCAGTACCATACTTTTATAACTAATGTAGTTTTATAATATAATCCAACAATTCCAGTTCTAGAGATTTATTCAAAAAATTAAAATCAGGACCGTAAAGAGAAATTAACACCCCCATGTTCATTGGAGCACTGTTCACAATAGCCAAGCTTCCCTGATGGTTCTGATGGTGAAGTGTCTGTCTGCAATGCAGGAGACTCAGGTTTGATCCCTAGAGAAGGGAATGGCTACCTATTCCAGTAGTCTTGCCTGGAGAATTCCATGGACAGAGGAGCCTGGTGAGCTATAATCCACGGGGTCACAAAGAGCCAGACATGACTGAGTGACTAACACCAACTCCTAACTAAGCTGCAGAAACAAGCTAAATGTCCATTAGCAGATGGATGGGGGAAAATGTGATATATACTCACAATGGAATATTGTTCCATTAAAGAAGGGAGTCCTGTATTTTGTGACAACATGGATGAATTTTGAGGACCTTATACTAAGTGAAATAAGCTAGTCACTGAAGGACAGGTACTGCATGATTCCACTTACATGAGCTATCTAAAATAGTCCAAGTCACAGAAGCAGAATAGAATGAGGGTTTTCAAAGGCTGAGGAAAGGGAGAAATAGGAAGTGGCTATTCAAAAGATAGAAGGTTTCAGTTATGCAATATGATTAAGTTCTAGAAATCTGCTGGGTAATATTGTGCCTCTAGGAAGCAATACTATACCGTACACTTAAAAATTTGCTAAGAGGGTAGATTTCATGTTAAGTGTTTTAAACAATTTTTTAAAAAGTGTTAGGAAGAGGTCAAAACAGGAGTCTCTGGGAACATGGAAGAAAGGAATCTGCCCGCGTCTGGACATGGCAAGGACAGTAGCCAAACACTTCAGCTGAAATAGAATATTTGAGTGATTTTTGAAGTCTTCATATAATTTAGCTAGAAGGAAAACAAGGATGTAGGCAAAGAGATTCCAAACTCATAGGAAACTCATCTCGGGGAATAATGCCAATATGGATTTGTGCATGTTGACTGGTTGAAGTGTGCATTCCTAATGCAGATGTTAAAGCAACACTCCTAACTCTTCTGAGCTTTTGGATCAATGCTGTCAAAACATGTGATAACCTAGTTGGCATCAAAGAAGTGCAAAGGAGCTCAGGGCTGGGGTGCAGGGTGCTGAGAGGGCATTCGGTCTAGCTCTAGGTGCCAGAAGCTCCCCAGCATGGGGACTGCTGTGTAAGCTCCAGCTTGGACCTGATGGAGTTGGGCTGACTGGATCTCATTTCTCCAAGAGCCTGAGTGATTTCTTGCTGAAGAGTTTCTACTAGAAACACCCTCACTTTTGGAGCTCTAGGATAAGAGTTGACTGGGATGCTGGTTCCTTGCCTCTGTACAAAAAGGTTCTTGAGCTGGGTGTAATTACTTTGGATTTTGTAGTTGTAATAGAAGTATCGATCTTTTTAATGATTTTTGTTATTATAGGTAGAATATATGTGGTATAGTTATGAAATTGAAGCTATAGAAAAGAATAAAAAATAAAACACCAGGGATTTGTTAATTACTAACATTATTAATCTTTTAATAAATTCATTTCCATCTTTTCCTGTGTATGTTTATTTTTACAAAGTTGAAATTATACTCAGAAAATTTTATATGTCGATTTTTCATTTGTTTTGGTTTCTTTTAAATAGCAGTATAGCTAATTTACAATGTTGTGTTAGTTTCAAGTGTATAGCGAGGAGGTTCAGTTATAGATATATATATATATACACATATTATTTTTCAGATTATTTTCCATTATACATTATTACAAGGTATTGAGTATAGTTCCCTGGGCTATACAGTAGGCCCTTGGTGTTTTTCTTTTTTTAATCTATTTTGTATATAGTTGTGTGTATGTGTTAATCCCAAACTTCCAATTTATCTTCTCCATACACCTCCTGCTCTCTGTTTTGGTAACCATAAGTTAGTTTTTTGTGTCTGTGAGTCTCTTTCTGTTTTGTAAATAATTTTTCATTTGTATCAATTTTTTAGATTCTATATATAAATGATCCCACATGATATTTTTTCTTATATATATATATATTGATTTAAACTTAATGTTATATGATATTTTCATATTCTTTACTTCACGAGCATGTAATGCCTATACAATATTTTATAGCATATATGCAGTATAAAATATTTAAATACTACTTTATTCCTGGATAATACAATTATTTTTCATTTTTGTACATCTTATAAATAATTCTGGTGAACATCTTAAGATCTTGCCCTCATTTTCAATTACTGTTTGAGTAGAGTCCTAGACATTCTGGTTCAGAGTTGATTTTTCTAAGACATCCTGTAACTAATTTGAAATTGTTTTCTAGAGAAGTTGTATAGATTTATGCTTTCACAACTGTGCGTGGGGAAACAGCAAATTGTGTTCATATCATGCATTAACCTTTTGTAATCTCACAGAAGAAACAGCATCTCATCCTTTTCTAAACATGCGTGCATTTCCAGTTACTAAATATTCTCAGTATTTTTATCACCCGTTTTTATTTCCTCTTTTGTGAAATGCCTTTTAAGTGTCCTTTTTCCTTTTTTTCCAAGTTTTTAGTACTAAGTTACATGAGTTTAATATATAATAGCAGTATTAATTCTTGTGTCATACTTTAACAGATATTTTCTCCATTTGATAATTACCTTTTAAATGAATTTTTAATTTTTAAAACATAAATATTCATAATTTATATACAGTCAAGTCTTTTGATCATTCTTATGACTTATTTAAATAGCTCTTAATAAAAAAATATATCCCCATTAGAGATTTTACAAGTGTTTGCTTCTATTTTTATTTAGACACTATTTTCAATGAACTCCTAATCAGAAGCCATGTAGAATTAATTTGCTGTGGCTAGTGTCAAGATCTAAATGCAGCATTGTTTTTAAAAATTTTTCTGATCTGTTCTTTGTTTGCACTATCTTTAAATATTAACTGTTTTGCCATTTTATCTTATGGGCTTTTAAGTAATTTTAATTCACCAGCTTATGTTTCAGATATAATAGACAGAGCTTCTCTTTTCTAGAATTTCTTTTCAAACTTTTACCTGTTTATCAAACTTTTATAGATGGCTGTCTATAGGCATTGACTCAAGGAGAAACTCTGAAGAGCACCTGTATCTCTCAGAGTGTTTACTGCATATTTGGCTCTACAGCATTCCTCATAACCCTTTCTAGTAAAGCTTCTCTTGATTGTATACAAATCTTTTAACTCTAAATTCTTTATCTGAATAATCCAAAAGATCTATAGGCTGCACGTATCTTTTTTTTTACAATATGCAGAGAATGAGAAACCACATTTTAAATGTCAGTTAGATTTGTTTAAGCTTTCATATTCCTGGAAGTGGTACACAAATCTGAAAGGCTGGTACTTGAGTTAATTAGCTTTTGGGGTGCTGATGTCTTCTTAATCATTGTCTTAATAGTCCCAAATAGCCTTATAAGTTTAGCTGCTGTCGTTTATTACTTAGTAAAATTAATTTGGATTGAAATAATTTAAAGACAGATTTTGATGAGAGTATTATGAGTATATTCATTGTCTAGGGAATATGTATAAGATAATCAAAGATTTTCCACTTCTGAATCAATCTTCTTTACAATTTTCCTTATTAAAGCAAACTAGTATTTACCATGTGGAGGGAAAAGTTATGAGTATTATCTAATTAATATATAGCTGAATAATTCCGTCCCTCTTAAATTGTTAGTCTGGTCTCACTGTAGCCGGATAATTTTTGACTATATATATATAGTCATATATATGACTCCTTTGTCCATGGGATTCTGTAGGCGAGAATACTGGAGCGGGCTGCCATTTCCTTCTCCGGGGATCTTCCTGACCCAGGGATCGAACCCAGGTCTTCCGCCTTGGCAGGCAGATGCTTTATCATCTGTTGTTGTTGCCCTAACGGCTTCCTATTGTTTTTGCATATATAGGGTCCCTTGACCGGGGCCATGCCTTCCCCACATATATGGACCTTAATGCTCTGTGTCTCCCCATTGCTCCGTCATGAGGGCTCCTTTTCATCTATCTCTTTCTAGAATCTTCCCTATGCCCTCCCTTCCTAGTTGTAGGTACTTGGCATTTGATAGCTGCTGCTGCTGCTAAGTTGCCTCAGTCGTGTCCGACTTTGTACGACCCCATAGAAGGCAGCCCACCGAGCTCCTCTGTCCCTGGGATTCTCCAGGCAAGAACACTGGAGTGGGTTGCCATTTCCTTCTCCCGGCATTTGATAGGCATATGTGGATATTTGCTGACTGATTAAATGCAAGATCAAGGAATGAATGAGGAAGATGATTGTCCACTCACAAACATGCACCTACATATACGTTGAAAAATATTCACTTAGCAACTCAAAATCCCTGGTAAGACAGCCTCTGGAAATGGGGATTTGCGGGGAGGGAGTAAGCCAGTCTTGACTATTTTCCATTGCGTGCACTTTTTTGTTTTCTGAATTTCTTTTTCCTTTTACTAAAATTACTTTATCTTCTTTGTTTTATTTTTCTTCTTTCTGCCTTCCTTGTAGTTCCCCTTTCTCTATTTAGTGCAATTTTGTACCAATGCCATTTGGATTTTAATTACTATTAACAGGATGATGGGCTTCCCTGGTAGCTTGGTGGTAAGGAATCCGCCTGCAATGTGGGAGACCTGGGTTCAGTCCCTAGGTCAGGAAGATCCTATGGAGAAAGAAATGGCTATCGACTCCAGTACTTTTGCTTGGGAAATCCCATGGGCAGAGGCGCCTGGCAGGCTGCAGTCCGTGGGGTCGCAAAGAGTTGGACACAATTTGCTGACTAATCAGCAAAAACAGCAAACAGAACGGTGACTACTCAAGGGTTTCCAGACAGACAATAAAACTTTCTCCACACATATCAAGGCTTCGGTGTTACTTGTTGATGTTCAGTTGCTACGTGGTGTCTGACTCTGTGACCCCGTGGACTGCAGCACCAGTCTCCTCTGCCCACTGTATCCTGGAGTTTGCTCAGATTCCTGCGCTTTGACTCGGTGATGCTATCTAACTTCCTCATCCGTGTCATACACCTCATCTAAAGTGTTCAACAGTTCTGCTAAAGAATATGTGGATTTTAGGAAAAAAATTTAAATATTTACAAAATGAATGAATGAGTTTTGGCAAGCATGTGCTTGTCACTCTAAAAGAAGCTTGACTGTTTACATGATGTCTGTATGGATCTGTACCCGCCACAGTCTAAAGTATTTATGCCAGTAGATAAAGTACTTTTCCAACTTATATCACAAGCACATTGACTACAACATGTATAGACCTATGCTGCTAAACTCCTTTGTAAGTTCTGGAGTTATAGAAATAAGCGATCGTATTTGATTCTTCTTCATTTTTATACATATCTTTTGAATTAGAGCTATTTAAAGTTATAGATTCCATCCTTTTCATGACCCTTAAAATACTATGTTAACTAAATGTTCACACTTGTCCTTTTTAGCTTTAAAAGAAATGTCACATGCTAGGTTTCTATAAATGACCCACATTCGGATGTGAACCAAACATAATAGCTTCTGCCATTCACCAAGCAGTGAATTGCTGCAGATGTAGGGCACAGGGCAGAGGACTTTGTAAATTACTTTGTCTCATTGTCCATCACCAGAACCTCTGGCATAATATGTGACCTGTTTCTATAAACAATAATGCCTAAGGCTTTATGAACAGGTAGAATGTAGTTTCTACTTTAATTACCTTTTGAAGAAATAATTTTAAAATGTAAAATTTTTAGGCATACTGAACAGTTGTATTGCTCAAAAAATTAAAATTTTCAACTGTCATCATGTAATTTGAATCACTTTGCTGTACAGTAGAAGTTAACATGACATTGTGAATCAACTATACTTTTTTTAAACTTAAGCAAAGAAGGGTATTTATTGATTCACATAACTGACAAGTCCAGGGGATATACTAGCTTCAGGCATGGTTTGATCCAGGGGCACAAGCACTGTCATCAGGACTCAATCTCGCCATCATTTGTCTCTGCTTCCCTCTGTACTGGCTTCATTCCAACTATACTTCAATAAAAGAAATTTTAAACAAAAGAGATCAAGAATCAGGACAAGCTTGCATACTCTCTTCCAAGCATAATTTGGAAGTAGATATATTTCCTATAATTTTCTTAGACTCATTCAGCACAGGGCAGTTATTTACCAGTTGGAATTAGGATGAGTGGGAGAAACTTTACTCCAGACTAGAGAAGATAAACCTGAGACATATGATATTCAAAGATGGACTAATTTTCTTGTTTTCAGGTCATATAGGAGTTGGAAAAACATCTCATAGTTGACTGATATGTTTCTTATCAAACCCATGCATTAGATGTGTATAAGAGACAGCATCCAATGTGATCCAATATCTTCAAATTTATATAATTCAATCTGATATTTATACACACATGCCCAAAATGGCAAAAACTTTGTGTGTATATGTGTTATTTTTAATTATTCCAAAATAACAAACTTTCATAACTAAATATGATCATGAAAAGTTTATATTTATTAAATTGAAGCTGTTTTTACATTATCTTAACAGAATTATTCAACATTCAGTTGGACTCTTTAACTTTCTAAAGAGAACCAAAAAAGTGAATACCAGATATTCAGAAACTTTGATCAGTGTGGACTGCATAAATATCCAAAAGGGATAAAACAGTGCACTTTTAGATAAATGTTATATTTCTTACTGATTATATTGTCAGTGGTTTAGAGAACTGTCAAAGTTCAATTTACTTTTAAATTTTGTGTACATTACCATGGACTGTTTTCTCCTTGTTTGTATAAGCGGGCTCAGTAGACTCTCTGTGATCACCTGTAGCCCGCCAGGCTCCTCTGTCCATGGGCTTCTCCAGGCAAGAATACTGGAGTGGGTTGCCACTTCCTTCTCCAGGGAATCTTTCTGACCCAGGGATCCAACCCAGGTCTCCTGCATTGCAGGCAGATTCTTTACCATCTGAGCCACCAGGGAAGTCCATAGAGCTGAGAAATATGCTTTTCAAAACTAGTAAAGGATGGTAAGTTGATTCATTATTAACTCATAGTGAAGTTTTCACTGGGAAATGACACTCAAAGTGGCAAAAAAATTTTAATTAAATGTAATTAAACCAGGGGCTTCCCTGGTGGCTCAGATGGTAAAGAACCCACCTGCAATGCAGGAGACCTGGGTTTGATCCTTGGATCAGGAAGATCCCCTGGAGAAGAAAATGGCAACCCACTCCAATATTCTTGTCTGGAGAATTCCATGGACAGAGGAGCCTGGTGGCCTACACTACATGGGGTCACAAAGAGTTGGATGCGTTTGCGCGACTAACACACAAACTTCACATAGTTTCCACGTGGAAGCTGAGGGTCCAGAATTTTGGTCACCTGACACAAACAGCTGACTCATAGGAAAAGTCCTCGATGCTGGGAAAGATTGAGGGCAGAAAGAGAAGAAGGCATCAGAGGATGCGATGGCTGGGTGGTATCACCGTTGCAACGACATGGACTTGGGCAAACTTCGGGAGATGGTAAAGAAACAGGGAGGCCTGCTGTGCTGCGGTCGATGGGGTTGCAAAGAGTCAGACATGACTCGCCCAGTCATGTCTGACTCAACAACAGCTTTCCATATTCCAGTGTGTCATTCTGTTCTCTGTTAAAACATTTGTATACCATCCTGTAGATCCTGGCTTGAATGTTTTTTATAATCATTCTTTCACACAGAATGAAGAAGATATAAAAAGGAGACAGTCATTGCCTGGGCAAAAGGAACAGAAGCTAGCAGGAATAGGACTGTGATTCCTAATTAATTCAAAGTTAATTGCATTGTTGATAATCCTGCACTTAAAATCTTCATATAGAAAATGTTTATAGCAGCAAATTGACAGTAATTTAACTACATTAAATCTTACCACCATTAAAAGAAAAAGATGAATGTTACATTAAACAAGCTTAAGAGAATGGTAAAGACTAGTTCTTGTTTAACAAGACAACTAGCAAATCATTCAAATGGCCGACCTAGAATCTCCAAGCATGGGAAGAATAGCAGTCGCGTTTCAAGATGGCACCAAGCCATATGGACCATCAGAGACGCCGGGTGGCAGTTTTGCTTTTACAGTGATTTCTCAGTATCCATGGAGGACTGGTTGCAGAACACCTGTGGATAAGATGTTCAAGTCCCAGATTTCCCTGTTCATCCAGTGGTTAAGACTCTATGCTTCCAGTTCAGAGAGCATGGGTTTGATCCCTGTTTGAGGAACTAAGATACCAAAGTTAAAAAAAAAAAAATCCCCAAACAAAACAAACAATAAAAGATGCTCAAGCCTTATAGTCAGCCCTCCATATCCTGAGGTTCCACCTCCCAGGGTTCAGTGAACTACAGAATGCCGAGTGTGTATTGCCTTTGGGATACATCACAGGCTGAAGTCATGGATGCAAAAAGGTAGGAAGGATGACTGAAAATGAATTGAAAAAAATCTGTAAGCAGATCTGAACAATTCAAACCCATGTTGTTCAAGGGGTCAAGCGTGCTTAGACTCATCTCTAGATTATGTAAATGCTATGTAAGTAGTTACTTGTGTACTACAAATTCAAGCTTTGCTTTTGGGAATTCTCTGGAATTTTTTTTCAAAATTTTTCTAATCCCTGATTTGTTGAATATGCAGATGTAGAGTCTGCAGGTATAGAAGGCTGACTGTATTTCCACTCTGTGATGAATGAAAAATAGTTGGGGAGGTGGGAGAACACAGGCATCATACCTGACAGGAAGAGTCAAAACATCTATTATGCTATTTGGAAACAATCAAGATAGAGGCAGTTATTTTTACTGAGGAGTCAGATGATGGAATATAATGAACTCTGGAGTTAGTGCTGAGTTTAATTTCTCTCTCTGCTACTTAAAAACAGTCAGACTAACTTTTTAAATTTTAATATGTTAATATGTAAATAGCAGGATTAAAGTAAGGCTAGATAACACAATGTATGTATTGTAACCATTATAACAGGAAAGCACTATGTTTAAATTTCATTATCAAGTGCATTTAGAGCACAAGATAATTATCCTAACCATTGAAAGAAAATATTTAAAATTCTCCACTTTGTATAGATATAATTTCCATTTGATCCTTAACTAGCTTGATAGTCCAATTTATATTTTGGCATCTTGTATAAACTTACTTCTCTTATGGGTAGTTTATTAACACTGTGGTGCATTGGGGTTTTTGATCTGGCCTACAGAATGTTAGTGGCACAATTTTGTCCTTAAACTGGTTCCATGAAACATGGTGTACCACGTGTCTGCTAAGTCACAGGATAAATATGATATTTCTCCAGAGTTTTAATTTTACTTAAAGATTTTCTTTCTTTCTTTCTTTTTTTTTCTTGCCACACTATGTGACATGGAAGATCTTAGTTCCCGGGTCAGGGATTGAACTCATACCCCCTGTAGTGGAAGCAAGGCTTCCTAACAAGTGGACTGCCAGGGAATTCCTAAATTTTACTTATACTTTTACAAATACAAACATTATATTAAAACAAATATGTTGGTAAATTAGGGATAGAATACACATTTTCTCTTCTCTGAACTTAGAAGTAATTTGTGGAAAAGTTTTATAATTATCGGCTTATTTAATGTTTATAATTCAGCTAAATGTTACCAATGAAATATTTATGTTTTTCAGTAAGATACTTTGCTGTCACTTTATCAACATCACAAGAGAAATGTGCTTTTCTAAATGAATACTTGGAGTTGGTTTTAAAAATGGGAACGGATTAAATGAGTAGTTCAACAGGTTAGACGTTTCACCAGATTTGTCCATTTATGGATTCATATCGTAATGCAAAACCTCTGTGCTAACTGAGCTGGTGACACGGCTCTAAAACCAATTCACTGAGGAAAAGTAAATCCCAGTTTAAATTTCCTTTGGCAAATCCCTCAGATTTGAACTAATTTAGGTACTCATATACAAATTAGTGACTAAATATTTCTCATTTTTCAACAGTCTATAACTTAGAAGCAGACATTGTATGCTTCCAGGAGACAACTATAAAAATCCAAAATTGTTGTTGCATTATGATATTTAGCAGAGAAAATTATTAAATCACAAACAAATAATTTCTGAAAAAGAAGGGGGACTAGTGAATTAAATACATAGAAATTTATAAAAGAAAAAAAATTATTTGACATTTTTTGGGAAAAAGCAAACAATCATTTTGGGAAAAAAACAGATAAATGATTTTTTTTTTTTAGATTGCACAATGATTCTTGGATATTAGACACATTTCAGCGCATCCACAGTGAAGAAAGCAAGTTCTTTATACCATATGATTTGGAGATTTCCAATCAGGAGCTAAGCTGTATCATAAAAAGATCTGAGCAGTGGAGAGGACTCAATGGTGAGAGAAGGAAGGTGAGTTGGCTTGAAGTAGATTTGCATTTTCATTGCACAAAAGACACGCATTCTCTTAGCATACCAGCAAGTTGTTAAATTTTCTCTCATTGTTCTCGAAACCACTGACTATTGCATATGATAGCCACCACTGTACAAATCCTGCCACTCCATTGTATATTGATGATTTTTTTTAAATTAGTTGAATCGAGGAGACACAACCATGTGGTCCGTACTGTCCAGCACTCTAATTTTCTTATAAAAATATTTGTTCACAACTGCTGTATATATAATGGGCAAAATGACACAAGGATTGTGAAAAATAATAAAGAATGAGTTTCCACGCATGACATGATCATCAGCTTTCATGTGACTTTGAGTGAATAGGAGAGGGGAATGTTATTTCTGCCTTTCTGCTGTGATGCCTTTGTTAGCCAGTTCCCTAGATTAACTTCCTTCTTTTAGTACTAATCTCCTTGCATTTTCATTGGCTCCACCAGCCTCTTCTGGTTAATGTCAGTGTCTCCTAGGGCTCAGTACTTGTGTCTTTTCCAGTGAGTCCATTCTTCACATCAGGTGGTCGAAGTATTGGAGCTTCAGCTTCAGCACCAGTCCTTCCAATGAATATCCAGGGCTGATTTCCTTTGAAGAAAAGTTACGTCCAACCTACATAGCATTTTCAAAAGCAGAGACATTACTTTGCCGACTCAGGTCTGTCTAGTCAAGGCTATGGTTTTTCCAGTGGTCATGTATGGATGTGAGAGTTGGACTGTGAAGAAGGCTGAGCGCCGAAGAATTGATGCTTTTGAACTGTGGTATTGGAGTAGGCTCTTAAGAGTCCCTTGGACTGCAAGGAGATCCAACCAGTCCATTCTGAAGGAGATCAACCCTGGGATTTCTTTGGAAGGAATGATGCTAAAGCTGAAACTCCGGTACTTTGGCCACCTCAAGCGAAGAGTTGATTCATTGGAAAAGACTCTGATGCTGGGAGGGATTGAGGGCAGGAGAAGAAGGGGACGACAGAGGATGAGATGGCTGGATGGCATCACGGACTCGATGGACATGAGTCTGAGTGAACTCCGAGAGATGGTAATGAACAGGGAGGCCTGGCATGCTGCGATTCATGGGGTCGCAAAGAGTCGGACACGACTGAGTGACTGAACTGAACTGAACTGATTTCCTTTAGGATGAACTGGTTGGATCTCCTTGCAGTCCAAGGGACTCTCAAGAATCTTCTCCAGCACCACAGTTCAAAAGCATCAATTCTTCTGTGCTCAGCCTTCTTTATAGTCCAACTTTCATATCCATACATGACTACTGGAAAAAATAATAGCTTTGACTAGACAGACCTTTGTTGGCAAAGTAATGTCTCTGCTTTTTAATATGTTGTCTAGGTGGGTCATAGTTTTTTCTTCTGAGGAGCAAGTGTCTTTTAATTTCATGGCTGTAGTCACCATCTGTAGTGATTTTGGAGCCCCCCAAAATAAAGTCTGTCACTGTTTTCATTGTTTCCCCATCTATTTGCTATGACGTGATGGGACTGCTTATTTAACTTATACACAGAGTACATCATGAGAAATGCCAGGCTGGATAAAGCACAAACTGGTATTAAGATTGATGGAAGAAATATCAATAACTTCAGATACGCAGATGATACCTCCCTTATGGCAGATAGTGAAGAATAACTAAAGAACCTCTTGATGAAAGTGAAAGAAGAGAGTAAAAAAGTTGGCTTAAAACTCAACATCCAAAAACTAAGATCATGGTATCCGGTCCCATCACTTCATGGCAAATGTATGGGGAAACAATGGAAACAGTGATAGACTTCATTTTCTTGGGCTCCAAAGTCACTGCAGATGGTGACTGCAGCCATGATATTAAAAGATGCCTTGCCCTTTGGAAGAAAAGCTATGAGCAACTGCATATTAAAAAGCAGAGACGTTACTTTTCCAACAAAGGTCCATCTAGTCAAATCTATGGTTTTTCTAGTAGTCATGTATGGATGTGAGAGTCGGACTATAAAGAAAGCTGAACACTGAAGAATTGATGCTTTTGAACTGTGGTGTTGGAGAAGACTCTTGAGAGTCCCTTGGACTACAAGGAGATCCAACCAGTCCATCCTAAAGGAAATCAGTCCTGAATATTCACTGGAAGGACTGATGCTGAAGCTGAAGCTCCAATACTTTGGCCACCTAATGTGAAGAGCTGACTCATTGGAAAAGACCCTGATGCTGGGAAAGATTGAAGGCAGGAGGAGAAGGGGGCAACAGAGGATAAGATGGTTGGATGATATCACCAACATGATGAACATGAGTTTGAGGAAGCTCTGGGAGTCGGTGATGGTTGGGGAAGCCTGGCCTGCTGCAGTCCATGAAGTTGCAAAGAGTCGGGCATGACTGAGCGACAGAACTGATGATGGGACCGGATGCCATGATCTTAATTTTTTGAATGCTGAGTGTTAAGGCCAGTTTTTTACTCTCCTATTTCCCTTTCATCAAGAGGCTCTTTAGTTAATCTTCACTTTCTGCCATAAGGGTGGTGTCATCTGCATATCTGAGGTTACTGATATTTTTCCCAGCAATCCTGATTCTAGCCTGTGCTTCATCCAGCCTGGCATACAACTACTCAAGTACCACTTGGCAAAGTAATTATTCTCTTGAACTCAGTTTAAGTGTTTTCTTTGTGGAGCCTGCCAGGGGGAACCAACTCCTTCTTGCTAAAATTATCTGCTTTACTTGATCCTTCCAGCATCTAAGAATTAACTTTCCATGCGTTCCTCTTTCTCTTTAGACTAAAATCTTCTTGTGTAGTAAAATGATATTTTCTCCAACTTTCTCTCCGCAATCTTTAACAGGTTCTGCAGAATATAGTACATTTTTATTGTCTATTTGTTCAATACATAAAAGAAAGTGTGCATAAACCACTGAATTATTAAACATATTTAGTCTCCCCATATAATAAATAT
Source organism: Cephalophus harveyi (assembly GCA_006410635.1). Classification (NCBI taxonomy): domain Eukaryota; kingdom Metazoa; phylum Chordata; class Mammalia; order Artiodactyla; family Bovidae; genus Cephalophus; species Cephalophus harveyi. The sequence goes on along the minus strand of SJYT01050539.1, from coordinate 302,031 downwards.
AAAATTACCCCATTCTGTTCTGTACTTGATAGAAACCTAAACATTTGCTTAAAAAAAATTCCATATGAGTTTACTAATAATATACTCCATATGTCTTGAATTCTGTTAGTTTAATAATTAGTTTAACATTACAGCAGACATTTTGAGACTACTGTCCTTGACTTTACCATATATTCATTTTTACTTTACATATATACATTCTGGTTTCTTCTTTAAATCCTTGACTAACAGTGTGCTTTTTAAAAGGCCAAAGTGGATGAAAAAATCCAAAAAATTAAGTGAAGTGTACTTTCTCTGTAGTATAATTTCAAAGTGTCTGAGGTAGGTAGATACTACCTCATCATTTGGTTTCATAATATGAAAGTTTAGGAATTTGGAAGCCATCCAACGTTGAGGATCAAAACAATTTGAGTTGAACAAGAGACTTCAGAGGAAAACAAAGTTATTTTATTACTTATTATTTTCATTTTAGTTAAAAAAGAGAAATAGAATTAAAGAGGGAGAGATGGGCAAAGATGGGAAGAAGGAAAAGAAGAGGGGAGTGAGGAAGGGAGGGGGAAATAAACAAATGTTTAGGTGCTAGAAGGGAAATTAAAGGAGATGGAAAAATTCTTTAAAATTAATATTGATTCCCTTCTTTGTTAAATATCTTAGCTGACACATGATGGACAAGAATAGAACTCAGGAAGAGTGTCACTGGAGGTTTGAGTCCATCATGCTGACTGCACGCACATTCAAATGGACCAGAGAAGAGACAATTTGATTACATGTAACAACAGTAAACAATTTAATCAATCAAAGACATTTGTATCTTAAGTAAACTATTTTGGCTGAGATTCTGTTGGGCCATTAAGAGAAGTTAAGACATCAAAATAAATTGCTGCTGTACTTTTCATGACATAGACTCAGCATGCATCAGTGATGAGACTCATGAGATGTTTATACAAATCGTTTGGAAATCTGTAGAGCACCTGTTATTTTCTGGGGGGTGGGGGGTGGGGGGGAGGTTACATTTGCTAGGTACACAGAAACATTCACAAAGTTGAATGGACAGACATATATATTTTATTTATCTCATCTCTTCCTGACCGGGTATTTGTGCCATGAAGCCTTTCTCTTCATTATGACTAATTTTGTGTGTTATTGTTCTTAACCTGTGTTATGTTTGCTTGCTTAGTTTATTTCAGTAGAGAAGCAAGGTAGCCCTGTTGAATAATTGATATACTAATTTCAAGATGTTATACCAGTTTAATTGAGAGCAATCATCTATAGTCTAAAATGCTAAATTAAGAGTGGAAGGGACATTTTAATATAAAAGCGTTTCATGTAAGTAGTCTAGAATTCTTGTGCTTTAAAAATGTGATCTAGAGTCTTTGCCATCATGTTAGCTATTAAGAACGTGCTTCTCATTTTTATGCTCTGGATTAAAAATTGCCACATAAACGGACACTTTATAATATGGCTAATTTCCTTTTATTAAATTGATAAATGCAAAAGCAGAGAACACATTTAAAGTATGATGAGAATTTAGGATTATTGCATTTTATAATTTTTATGTTGTTCATACATATAATTTGTCATTTGTACAAAGACAGCCAGATGATAATTTCAAAGTATTTTAGCCATTTTTTTTTTGAGAAGGAAAAGGTCACTTTCAGTAGTCAGAAAAGACATCATTCTATTAAACTAATTTGCCTACATGCAAATTTTGTCATTTTTACCTCATTAACTATTTATCATGGAGTAAAAAAAATATATATTCATGAAGGGGCAGCTCCCAGCCTGATGGAGCTGGAACTAATATTTTGCAACTCTAATGATTTTTTGCATCCTTAATTAGATAGCATAAGGTTGATATGATTAGGTCAGGATGTAGTGTTTTTCATTAAAATACATTTTAGAAGCTGTATTCATAATCTGCCCTTGCAATTAAATAATGAGCCTATGAATTTAATATTATCGACCCAATTATTATCCCATGCAAACGTATACCTTTAATAAATTTGTGCCGTAGGACCTTCATTAGCAACAGAAGAAATGATATTTCTAGGTACATAGACTGAATGGCTATGGTTCAACTTATATAATAGTTTTAACCATATTGAGAAGCAAAACTTCCATACTTAGGACTTTAATTCCAAAGTCTGCCTTACTATTTGTTGAAGACTAATTTACATTGTAATTATTTTATTAAAGAAATTACCACTTTAAAAGGGGCTGTTGAAGTTCATGAAAGTAGCAGGATGCCAGGCAGAGATGGAGAGTTAGGTCGGTTGTGCATCGTGGGGACAATGGAGTGTATGTATGTACAGAGAGATGGACCCGATCAAACAGAGAGATTGGAAAGCGTGACAACTGAAGTGTCTGCTTCTTGAGTGCTGCATTATCTGGGAACTACCATATGCAATTAATGAAGATGAATATTCTTGTTGTCTGTTAGCGTAGTTTTCATTAAGGGTTGCCTATACAGTGGAACTGGCTCACCAGGTAAAGGAGCTGCCTGCGGAAAGGCAAGTTGGATCTCTGGGTTGGGAAGATCCCCTGGAAAAGGAAATGGCAATCCACTCCAGTATTTTTGCCTGGAGAATCCTATGATCAGAGGAGCTTGGTGTGCTACAGTCCATAGGGTCGCAAGACTCGGACACGACTGAGCAGTTAAGCACACATGTACAATGGAAATATGTAAGATACATTGAGAAGAAGCTGCCGACTTCTTATAATGAATGCATTCATACAGGGAATCACACACACTGAGAAACACATAGGATAAGAACCGTGTTCCTTATCTTTGTGGAAGGGCTGCTATTTATCCACTGCTTTCGTGTAGGGACCACAACTGAGTTGTTTAGTTCATTCCTGATGAAATTCTATTCTAAAGGTCTATACATTTTATCATTTTTAATAAATTTAATAATTTATGTTTATTATAAATAATAATAAAAACATGTAAATCATTATAAATTTATTTATTATATTTTTTCTAATTAAATAAAATATTTAATGATTTCAATAAATCAAATTTATAATGATTTAATTAACATTATAGCATTTAAAATTGAATATGAATTTAACTATAATTTATATTTATAATCATAAATAAATTATTATTATAGATTCCATATAATTTATAATAAAAGATGATTAAGAGAAGCTGAACCTACAGTTACTGATGAACTATGTACGCAGGGAGGTGAAACTAAGAATGGTTATCAACACAGCAAATTGCAAGCATTGGGTCATGCATGGTATGACTGCCATGTTTTCCTAGAGGTATTACTCAGTTATGTTTGGGGAATACAGCCAGGGAGTGGGGGTAAAGCTTTGACCCGGGTCATAAATTGCAAAGTGGCAGTACACAGAAAAATTGGAAGCATGTTGATGGGGATTTGAGGTGGCGGCACTTGATTTTTCCATGCAAAAGTCTGTATTGAGGATCAGTCCTTGCAATTAAACAATGAGCCCATGAATTGAATATTTTCAACCCAGTTATCTCTTAGAAAAAGGAGACAGTGAGTTGAGGTATAGTGATGGAAAATGCCAAGCAAGTCTGAAAACTGAAAGCAGTTTGTTTTGGCTGGAACAATCATCTATAGTCTAAAATGCTAAATTAAGAGTGGAAGGGACATTTTAATATAAAAGCGTTTCATGTAAGTAGTCTAGAATTCTTGTGCTTTAAAAATGTGATCTAGAGTCTTTGCCATCATGTTAGCTATTAAGAACGTGCTTCTCATTTTTATGCTCTGGATTAAAAATTGCCACATAAACGGACACTTTATAATATGGCTAATTTCCTTTTATTAAATTGATAAATGCAAAAGCAGAGAACACATTTAAAGTATGATGAGAATTTAGGATTATTGCATTTTATAATTTTTATGTTGTTCATACATATAATTTGTCATTTGTACAAAGACAGCCAGATGATAATTTCAAAGTATTTTAGCCATTTTTTTTTTGAGAAGGAAAAGGTCACTTTCAGTAGTCAGAAAAGACATCATTCTATTAAACTAATTTGCCTACATGCAAATTTTGTCATTTTTACCTCATTAACTATTTATCATGGAGTAAAAAAAATATATATTCATGAAGGGGCAGCTCCCAGCCTGATGGAGCTGGAACTAATATTTTGCAACTCTAATGATTTTTTGCATCCTTAATTAGATAGCATAAGGTTGATATGATTAGGTCAGGATGTAGTGTTTTTCATTAAAATACATTTTAGAAGCTGTATTCATAATCTGCCCTTGCAATTAAATAATGAGCCTATGAATTTAATATTATCGACCCAATTATTATCCCATGCAAACGTATACCTTTAATAAATTTGTGCCGTAGGACCTTCATTAGCAACAGAAGAAATGATATTTCTAGGTACATAGACTGAATGGCTATGGTTCAACTTATATAATAGTTTTAACCATATTGAGAAGCAAAACTTCCATACTTAGGACTTTAATTCCAAAGTCTGCCTTACTATTTGTTGAAGACTAATTTACATTGTAATTATTTTATTAAAGAAATTACCACTTTAAAAGGGGCTGTTGAAGTTCATGAAAGTAGCAGGATGCCAGGCAGAGATGGAGAGTTAGGTCGGTTGTGCATCGTGGGGACAATGGAGTGTATGTATGTACAGAGAGATGGACCCGATCAAACAGAGAGATTGGAAAGCGTGACAACTGAAGTGTCTGCTTCTTGAGTGCTGCATTATCTGGGAACTACCATATGCAATTAATGAAGATGAATATTCTTGTTGTCTGTTAGCGTAGTTTTCATTAAGGGTTGCCTATACAGTGGAACTGGCTCACCAGGTAAAGGAGCTGCCTGCGGAAAGGCAAGTTGGATCTCTGGGTTGGGAAGATCCCCTGGAAAAGGAAATGGCAATCCACTCCAGTATTTTTGCCTGGAGAATCCTATGATCAGAGGAGCTTGGTGTGCTACAGTCCATAGGGTCGCAAGACTCGGACACGACTGAGCAGTTAAGCACACATGTACAATGGAAATATGTAAGATACATTGAGAAGAAGCTGCCGACTTCTTATAATGAATGCATTCATACAGGGAATCACACACACTGAGAAACACATAGGATAAGAACCGTGTTCCTTATCTTTGTGGAAGGGCTGCTATTTATCCACTGCTTTCGTGTAGGGACCACAACTGAGTTGTTTAGTTCATTCCTGATGAAATTCTATTCTAAAGGTCTATACATTTTATCATTTTTAATAAATTTAATAATTTATGTTTATTATAAATAATAATAAAAACATGTAAATCATTATAAATTTATTTATTATATTTTTTCTAATTAAGTAAAATATTTAATGATTTCAATAAATCAAATTTATAATGATTTAATTAACATTATAGCATTTAAAATTGAATATGAATTTAACTATAATTTATATTTATAATCATAAATAAATTATTATTATAGATTCCATATAATTTATAATAAAAGATGATTAAGAGAAGCTGAACCTACAGTTACTGATGAACTATGTACGCAGGGAGGTGAAACTAAGAATGGTTATCAACACAGCAAATTGCAAGCATTGGGTCATGCATGGTATGACTGCCATGTTTTCCTAGAGGTATTACTCAGTTATGTTTGGGGAATACAGCCAGGGAGTGGGGGTAAAGCTTTGACCCGGGTCATAAATTGCAAAGTGGCAGTACACAGAAAAATTGGAAGCATGTTGATGGGGATTTGAGGTGGCGGCACTTGATTTTTCCATGCAAAAGTCTGTATTGAGGATCAGTCCTTGCAATTAAACAATGAGCCCATGAATTGAATATTTTCAACCCAGTTATCTCTTAGAAAAAGGAGACAGTGAGTTGAGGTATAGTGATGGAAAATGCCAAGCAAGTCTGAAAACTGAAAGCAGTTTGTTTTGGCTGGAACAAAGATCAGAAGGACAGAAAAGGAGAGAGATCAACCTGGAGAGGTAGACTGGAAACTAGGAACGTGCACAGTAGACTGTGTATTTATTAATACCATGGGTTGTAGAAAGCCATCGAAAGTTTTAGTAAAAAGAAGTAAAGCATTTGGTTAAGACTTTGAGTTGCCTTTGCACTGACTTTTATATAACTGCCTATTTTAGAGCTCTAACTAATACTTCTGCCTCTTGGAAAATAAATAGTTTAATGCACTCTAATATATCATGCTTCCATTTTCCAACAGTAAGAGTCATTTATTCATGAGAGGTCTAAATGATCCATGACATCCTCTGTCCGATTCAATTCCATAGTCACTTATGGATTGTGTTCTTATGTTCATATTCAGCATCCTGACCTGTAGCTGAGGGACAATGGACAGATAGTCTTTGAGCATTTTACAAGCTTGGTGGGGACTTGAAAGTAGGTGAGGGTAAGTAACAACTGATATTGGAGCTAGCCAAATATGAAATTAGGATGTCAAGTGGAAGTGGAAACCAGGACTCAAACTGAATCCAAAATGGTGGGTGACAGAGTGGTGACTAACGCAGGAGCCTTGCATCTGGTTGGTTCCAAACACAAACAGGCTTCTTTGAGTCTAGGAGGTGCGGAGTAGCGCCTAACTCAATGGGAGCTGAAGAGCATCCTCACGCCTGAAAGCAGGAGAAAAAAAGGGTGGGCTCTGAAATCATTTACATGTGATATTCCGGTCCCCAACTGAGATCCCAGCAAACTTCGGTACCCATGGGAGCCCCCACTTCCAACCATCTGAAAGGGTTTTTGCACTAAGTGTCAGGCACCGAATTAAATATCCATGAGTGAAAAATAAGCATCTTAGGCTCCGGAATAGAATCCTTAGTGAGAGACACACAGCAATGAGAAGAGTATATGACCTGAACTTTGATGGGGGTCAAAGCATTTGATGGATGCCCAAAGCATTGCTGCTTTCGGAAAAACATTATTTTTCTTTCTTTCTTTAAGAATGTCTCTTAGGGACTTGAGTGAATACAGCTTACAAATATGCCTAAATTATCTTAAATAAACAGGCTTCTACTCAGTAATAAAATATCTATTCTGAACTCCATCTCCAGGGGTATTTTCTTCTTGTATCGAGCAAATTCCAAGTTCCAAAGAAGCATGAAGACAGTTATCTTTTAAAGGTTTTAATATAAATGTGGACTATAATTAGAACTACCCACATCACATAAATTCCAATTCTTGTTCAATAAAAAGATTAGTATTGATTTAATTTGAAAATGTAAACCTTAGCTACAGTTTGACATGCTGCTGCTGCTAAGTCGCTTCAGTCGTGTTCGACTCTCTGCGATCCTATAGACGGCAGCCCACCAGGCTCCGCCGTCCCTGGTATTCTCCAGGCAAGAACACTGGAGTGGGTTGCCATTTCCTTCTCCAATGCATGAAAGTGAAAAGTGAAAGTGAAGTCACTGAGTCGTGTCCAACTCTCAGCGACCCCATGGATTGCAGCCTACTAGGCTCCTCCGTCCATGGGAGTTTCCAGGCAAGAGTACTGGATATAAATCAAATATATATGTGTACATATATGTGTATATATATATATATCCTTAGAAGAAAAGTTATGACCAACCTAGATGGCATATTGAAAAGCAGAGACATTACTTTGCCAACAAAGGTCTGTCTAGTCAAGGCTATGGTTTTTCCTGTGGTCATGTATGGATGTGAGAGTTGGACTGTGAAGAAAGCTGAGTGCCAAAGAATTGATGCTTTTGACCTGTGGTGTTGGAGAAGACTCTTAAGAGTCCCTTGGACTGCAAGGAGATCCAACCAGTCCATTCTGAAGGAGATCAGCCCTGGGATTTCTTTGGAGGGAATGATGCTGACGCTAAAACTCCAGTACTTTGGCCACCTCATGTGAAGAGTTGACTCATTGGAAAAGACTCTGATGCTGGGAGGGATTGGGGGCAGGAGGAGAAGGGGATGACAGAGGATGAGATGGCTGGATGGCATCACTGACTCGATGGATGTGAGTCTGAGTGAACTCCGGGAGTTGGTGATGGACAGGGAGGCCTGGTGTGCTGCGATTCATGGGGTCGCAAAGAGTCAGACACGACTGAGTGACTGAACAGAACTGAACTGAACTGATACATGAAGATGACTTTAAAAATTTATATGACAACTGATATTTCTCTTTGGCTTTGTTTTTAAAATCATAGTAAGCAAGGGGCAGAGGAAGAGTGCTCGGTGTTGGTATGGTGGTTTGGTTAATTGACAGACATTTCTCCCTTGATCTTTTTTTATCTCTGAACTTCCGGGATATTTGTTTCTAACTTACCCAATAAATATATTGTTAAACTTTTGAAAGGTCATTTGAGCATGGAGAGATTGATCTCTTCCATAAAATGAAAATGATAGATAAAGACAAAAGAAAGCAATAATGAGAGCTTTCTGAAGATTCCTCAAATGTTTGTGCTTTAAGATAGACAGACTTATTTACATTTTGCTAAGTACTTTCCCCCTTGATTCTAAAATCATTTCTATTTGAAGTGAAGTGTAATCCATGTGTTTTTCATTCATTAACACTTAATTTGTTAGCCTCCCTTTACTAGAGTGCTATATAGCAGCCTTTTCATCTTTTTTATAAGCTTATTTTCCTCAGACACAGGAAATCAAGTTTTTCTAAGAGTAAACAAGCTTCAACTCAAAGGGACATGAGAGAGTTAAAGCACCTATTAGCTTTGAACTACTTCTGTACTCAGTATGCAAATTTCTTCTTTCCCAATCCCTATGAATCCGATATATTTGTCATTAAACTGAGACACAATACACAGCTTTCTGTTTTCTAACTTACTGAATTTTCCAACTATCTTACTCTAATTTCTCTTCATGATAAAGCAGCCAACCACTAACATATTAATGAAGAAGTCGTTAGTGATCATTATTTAATTGCCATATTAGTATTTATTCTTATTAATAATGTAGGAGCTACTTATCTTTTCACAATTATGTGGTAGGAAATTAAATTTCATGTAAAGCGTTAAACAATGTCATTTTCTTTTATCTTCAGAAGTATCATGTTCTTTACCAGGAAAATGAAAATCAAATACTTTTCACATTTTAGTGTTTTTTAAGAAACAAGTTTTCCAATATTACTTGCATTAGTACAGGCTTTAGTGAAACTGTTAATAAAATGCAACTCCATCAAAATACAAATAGTATTGCTATAAAATAGCAAAACAGTCTTTGCTATTCCTACTTGTTCCTGTTAGATATTTTGTTTTTATAGGGTGTTCTCTGGATTTTAAGAGTCACAAGGCTCAGATAAATTAGTATCACAAAAATGTCACCGCAGCATTGCTACTTCTTCAGACAAATCATTTGTTTGACTGTGAACATTTGCGTTTTGCTAGATCACAGATAATTTAAAAAATAATTATTAGAATCTAAGTAATATTTTCTTAAGAATGAAAGGAGCAAATAAATAGCTATTCCTGTGAGTCAGTCCCTAATGTCAAGCAATTTACAAGCTGGTTCATTTAATTCTCAAAGCAAACGTAAGGGGTTGTCATTGCTCTCATTTTACAGGTGAGAAAACTGAGACTCAGAGAGATGAAGTGATTTTATCCATCCATTCACTGGTTCACCACTTTTTTGTTGATTATCTTTTTAGGAAGTATGCACTTTTCATAGGAGCAAGTGAAAATAAGATAAAACGTTATTTCTTCCCTTGTGGTCCAGTAAGGAAGATAAATAAAGTGAAAATATAATAATGATACAGTAAGATAGTGGAATAATAGAGCTATTTTCTGGATAGTATTGTGGTACCTTGAACAAAGATAGTATTGACCCATTTGAAAGGGGCATTGAAGACCTCATACTGTAGAAGACGTTTGAGATAGGGATTAAGATGGAGAGTAGTCCAAGGACAAATTGATCACCAAAAGAAACGATGATGGAAGCAGGGGATAAAAAGTCATGATATTTTGGAGCACAGAAAAGACTTCAGCAGATACAGGCAATAGGGAGCACTGAGACTGGATAAACAGGCAAGAAATAGACTCATATTGTTTTAGTATCTCTCTTTCTACGTCCATTCCAAAACCACCATTCCCAGTAATTCAATACAAACTGGTAGAAACATGACCCATGAAAGACTGTAAAGTCACAAGTTACAAAGGCATACATAAAATTGTCCAAGGGGTGATATGTTTTGTTGATCTTTGTGCTTTTATAAATTTTCTATTAGTTTTCACAACTAAAGAAAAAAAAAAAAAAAAGACCTATAAAGATTCTCTTTGAAAGGAAGAAGCATAATTTAAAATCCTTTACAAGCCACCATCTCGTACTATTCAGGAACATCCATTCCGCAGAAAGAATATGCAAGGAACAAAATTCGCTTCTCAGCTTCTCAGGTTATGCTCAGAAACAGGGGTTTCGGCCATGACGGTCTGTCTGCTTCATTGTGGCCTTATGATCTATCTTCAGACAGAGAGGAAAGAAAATGCCAGACAGCATCAGTGCTGTTAGAACAGTAGGTGCATGTTTACAGCGTGTCTCTTGGTCCATTCTGAGGGATGTCTTTCCGGGCACGGTGCTTCCTTCGGTGGCAGAACCCGGTGACGCTTCGGTTTCTGCTGATGCGACTCGGCGGGTGGTTTCTCCGGGTCCACGTTGCCTCCTCTCCAATGAGGAATGCCGTTTGGTTGCCATCGCCACCGCCAGCAGCCGCGGTTGTGCTGTGCCTTGATTAGGTTCTGAAACACAGCTAAGCTGCTGTGACCTTCCTGCTGTGTTTTTGGCAGCATCAGCGTCGCAATGCGGGCTCCAGGTGACGCACCCGCCGTCAGCACGCAGCTCCTGCTTTCCAGCTGGTCCCGCGGCCACTTCTCAGGCAAGCCAGCGGAAAAGCTCTCCTGGTCACTCTGCAGCCTGTCTCCAGGCTGATCTACTACTCAGCCCTTTGCTTTAGAAACCTGCTTATTCTTAATTTCTTGCTATGAAAGGTATATATCTGGGTGGGTTTTTTTTTTTTTTGGCAAATATTTCATGATTTATCAAATAAAGTCTGTCTTTTCTGAAGGCTGAATCCTTCTAGATTGCCTTCAAACCTTTTTTTTTCCTTTTTTTCCTTCGTATTTGCTGATACTCCTTTTCAGGCCTCTTCTAATTATCTCTAGTCACATATAAAATTGTGTACAATAAGCTTTTTTTTTTTCTTTAGGATGAAATTAGATAATTTTTTTAAAACAAGAGATACAATTTTAAATAAATCTTCAGATTTTAAAAAAATATGGAATTTTTATAGTTTTAGGTATTGTAAAGTCTGAAGGGAAAGAAAGACAAGAGAATCTAAGTAAGGAAACTATTCCTTATGAAGAGGGAATTGGTTCCAAACTCTGGGCAATCTGCTTGGGAAAACAGTCGCAATCTCATCAATAACAGTGGCCCTGAGACATGCCCCATGCGCATGGCTTCACATTGTACCATTTCTTTGTATCGTGTATTACTAAAGGAATTTTTTAATATGCAACCCAAATTGTACCTGTTGATAATTTCTTTTAATGTGTAGACCCTCTAAAAAATCTGTCCTTCTCGTCTCTTAATTTCCATCTTATGCCATATTGCCCTAGGAATAAGCCAAATGCTTTTTACAGGAATTCTTCCACATCCCTTAAAATATAGTTAAGAATTTCACAGTGGTCGGTAGACCAGACTATAATATGATAAACACAGAGTTGAGTAATGAAAATCTTATTTCATTGTTTTAGAATATGTTTGCTCTTTAAAGTGGGTAAAATACACTTTAAAATCTTTATTAAGAGGCAATTTACATACCTTCATGTCCACTCATTTAAATTGCCCAGAGCAGTGTTCTCTCTCATGTTTACAGAGAAACCTAATTTCAGAATATTTTCATCATCTCAAATACTATCATGGAAATGGAAACATTGATTTAAAAGTAGAGCTCATAGAACTTGAGATTGCTGGGAATATATATATGTATATATGCATATATATTTTGGATTCCAGTTTAAGGAACAAAGTTCCAGGTACTTAAGGTATGCAGGGAAGATCTGGGTTGATTCTAGAGTGTTCAACGTTATGCAACCCTCTTGGTACCTGGATGTTTGCTTTTCCTCAGATATACACTTAACATTTCTAGCCCTAGGCTTTTGCCATCTTTGGCTTTTCTCTTGTTTGGCTGGATGCCAAGGCTTGATAAGCAGGAGTCACTCTCCTATAAGTTCCTGAGTTTTCAGGTAGATTCCATGGTGACAAAATATTGCTGCTGCTCCCTCATCTCTTTTAAGAAATCAAACTACTGCATAGATTATTTGGATTCTCAGAATTTAGAAATAACTCCATATGTACACATAATCTATACTCTCTTTTATAATATGAAAATCCAAGCATTCTTTCTTTCTTTCCCCCTAAGATTTTTTTTTTTAAAGGCATTTTAGAGCAACATAGCCTGAAGGATTTTGACCGCAAGGTTCAATTATAAGTGCCAAAAAATGTCATTAATAGTATTAGTTTTTGTTTTTTCTTGAGCCTCATACAATGCTGATGAGTCTATTGTTGCATACCATGCCACCACGTAAGCAGACTTGACGTTACAGATCATCAGGGCTGAAAAATAATTGGTTCTGTTACGATAACAGTGCTTTTCTGAGAATCATTTTATTTGCTATAGCTTCAGGGTCATTCCAAATATCAAAATTTTCTTGGGATTTTTTTTTTTCTTTTCCTAGAGAAATGTAGAACAATTTGTCTTGTAACAGACATATTCACTATGTGTAAATGATGGTGGAGACTGACACAGTGAGTAGCTGAATATCATCTTCTTCATCACCACACCTGGAAGGGAGTTGTTATTTTCTGCAATCCTTAAATAGATAAACGATTTCCCCCGAGTCCAAGAAGAGTTGTCAAGGAACATTGCACTTTCCTGAAAAATTTGCCACAACTCATGAAAGCTTCATTGTCATAAACTAATGTGGTTGAACATCTTCAAGATGGTTTCCCATGTTCAAGAATAAGTACTGCGTCTCTTTTTGTTTTCTTTTTTTCTTGGTTTCTCCTAGATCCTTTGTGTCTATCAAGAAATCCGCTGAGAATTCGCTGAAGGAAACTCTGTCACCTAGGGGCTGGCATGAATAGGAGTGAACCTTCAGAGTTTCTGTCCCATTTGATTCTTGTTGGGAGGACATGCTGCATCTACTATGTCGTGCACCCTGACTTAGCTTACAGTGTAATTCATTTGCCTACTCTTCACCAGGAAAAGTTCATATCCCATGTCAGCTCTACAAATAAAATATGACATTCAATTGTTCAGGAAACACCACCGTTTCTCAAGTTTGTTGTTTTGTTTTGGTGTAAGGGTGTGTGCATGTGTGCTCAGTCGTGTCCGACTCTTTGCGACCCTATGGGATTTTCCAGGCAGGAATACTGGAGGGGGCTGCCATTTCCTCCTCCAAGGGATCTTCCTGACCCAGGGATAGAAGCTGTGTCTCTTGAGTCTCCTGCATTGCAGGCAAATTTTTTACTCCTGAGCTACCGGGGAAGCCCTGTAGGGATATGGGATCCCTACACCAAATAGATTCATGTCTATTTTATGTATTGAATTTACAGAAAAGTTAAATCACCTCTTCTCTGCATGAATCAATATTAGAGAAAAGTTTAACACAATTCACCTAACAGTTTGAAAGTGAAAGTGGAAAGTGGAAGTTGCTCAGTCGTGTCTGACTCTTTGCAACCCCATGGACTGTATAATATGCTATCTAGGTTGGTCATAACTTTTCTTCCAAGGAGTAAAGCATCTTTTAATTTCATGGCTGCAGTCACCATCTTGATAAAAGTGAAAGAGGAGAGTGAAAAAGTTGGCTTAAAGCTCAACAATCAGAAAACGAGATCATGGCATCTGGTCCCATCACTTCATGGGAAATAGATGGGGAAACAGTGGAGACAGTGTCAGGGATAGTTTAGATAGTGTTAATCCTTGCTCCCTTCCTTCTTCTCTTCCTTCTTTCTTTTCTTCATTCACTCATTTCCTCTCTTCCTTTCTGTCTTCATTCTTTGAAACATTCTGCACATAGCCACTTTCTTATTTTTGGGCAGAAACCAAAGATACAACACAAAACCCTCATGCATAAGCCCTGTCTGTGTAAGCCACTCTTCTATGATGATGTTGGTAATGGCTACTCTTTCTCTGAAATGATCCTGTCAACCACTACTATTCCCCATGTTCAATATTCAGGAAAATTGCCATGAGTAAATTTTTTAAGAGGAATATAAAGAAACATGGTAACACTCGCTAAACAATTGAATTGAAGCACTTTTTATTGACTGTATCTTCCAACCTCCAGACTTTAGCCAAAGCTGTCATTTCTGAATATGCGCTACAATGGTGGAAGAGGCCTTTGTATTTAAATTTTTTCTTAAGCCTAATCATTTTGAGTTTATTGGCTTCACAAATGATAGTCTGTTCAAATTGGTTTTTTATTAATAGATCTATCAAAAGGGGAATAAATATGATTTTCTTGTGTTTAAAAAACACAGAGACACTCGGTGTTTCTTTCTGTGATTCTTCTGTGTTGTTTTTTATGAAGTGTTCCCCAGCCCCAATTAAATTTTACTTGCATCCCAGTGATTAATGAAGTACAACAAATTTTGCTGTTAGGTAATTAGAATGGAAGGGAATGTTTATACCTGCCTTGACTCTGGGTGAAGAATCATCTTATAAGAGTGTTATACAAATATATAGATGAGACTATTGTTTAAAAAGTCAGAGTTTGGACAGATGATCATTTCCCAGTGATTAATGAAGTACAACAAATTTTGCTGTTAGGTAATTAGAATGGAAGGGAATGTTTATACCTGCCTTGACTCTGGGTGAAGAATCATCTTATAAGAGTGTTATACAAATATATAGATGAGACTATTGTTTAAAAAGTCAGAGTTTGGACAGATGATCATAAGAAAACGAAAGTTCTCTAGAGAAGAATATACCTTTTCCTTGGCTTGTTTGTTATTATTTTTAACCCCAAAGATTTTAGTTCTATGATCAAAGAGTTCTTTAAATATCCTTGAAAATATAATCAAGTTGTAGATTTCCACTGAAAATACTAAAAAGAAAGATACTATATCATGTTAGCATCATACAGTAGGATCTTTAACACATTGTCAGGATTATTTTGTTTGTTCCTTAGAGAAGTTCTGAGGTAATAAGATCAGACAATTTCACAGGTGAGGGAAATTAGTGAGACAGCAAGATGACTTGTCTATCATAATAAATGTCACATCCCAGGGCTAAAATCCAGAGCGTTTCACCAGGCATGATCTTTGCAAGGATCAGAATGTTTCAGGAAAAGGATGAAAACTTCCAGAATAATATTTTTGTCTTTCTTCTTACATTTTTAGCAAATAACGTATAAGTAGGTTATATATCACTTTGCCCTCAATATGTAGTTTAGAAATGATAAATGGTAAGAGGACCTCTATGAGATGTTCAACCCAGGAATCTCAGCTTATCTGCCAAGACATCAAGAGTCAAGAGTTAGGGAATGAGTTTTTCTGTTTTTTATTCTGTGCCAACTCAGAATTGCAGTATTATTCTGCAAACTCTGATTGTGTGCAGGGCCTGCTTCTACTGGTAAGATCTAATAAAAGAATACTTAGAAGATCTTAATGAAGCTTTCAGGTAGGAAGACTTTTCCAGATCATAGAAAACCACTTGAAGTCCAGAATTCAGAAACATATTTTTACCTGAATCCTGTAATTTTAATGGATAAAGATTTCAAAGTCATATTAATACTTCATGCATCTCAACATATTTAGGTAGATGATGACAATAATAAAGATATCTTCCTGAAACAAAATGTCTTAGAAAGTAGACTAAAATATGTTATTTTGCTCAGAAAGAGCTAATGATAAGAGTGAGGCTTAGGAATGGCCAGTTCTGTGTGAAGTAAGAAAATCAATCCAAGCAGTTACTGGGCTTCACGGTTGTCATTCAAACAGATTCACTGTCTGGACAAGTACATCATCCCAACAAGTAAGACACTGGAAGGTAACACATCTCACAAAACAGACTTGAGAATCTAAGTAGTAGACAGTAGATCCTTTCTCTCTTGGCCTCTCTTTCAAGATTCTCTTGGGTTGGTGAAGAAAAACGTGTAGCATAAAAATGTAGTGGGTGCGCTTCAAGGCCCAAGGAAGAAACAGCCCTGAAAATGCATGAAATTACCTGGTGCATCTGTTTTCAGCCCCTTTACCTTTAAATATAGAAGATGCTTTAACATAGAGGTATTTTTACTTCTTTCTCAATAACCCCCTTTAGTCTCTCACCCTCAGATATCACCAAAAATGTGTAACCCGTCAACATTGCTTGCTGGAGGACTTCCCTGATGGTGGAAGACTTCATCTTCCGCTTCAGGGGGCAGGGTTTGGTCCCTGGTCAGAGACCCAAGATTCTGCATGCCACACCTTGTGGCCAAAAGATTAAAAAAATTGCTTGTAGATTCCATATGTGCACCTTAGCCCACTTCTGAGCAGGAGACATCACTAATTCCCCCCTTTTATATGTTGTTCAGTCGCTCAGTCGTGTCCAACTCTTTGTGACCCCATGGACTGCAGCATGCCAGGCTTCCCTGTCCATCACCATCTCCCGGAGTTTGCTCAAACTCATGTCCATTGAGTCAGTGATGCCATTCAACCATCTCATCCTCTGTCATCCCCTCCTTCTCCTGCCTTCAATCTTTCCCAGCCTCAGGGTCTTTTGCAGTGAGTTGACTGTTTGCATCAGGTAGCCAGAGTATTGGAGCTTCAGCTTCAACATCAGTCCTTCCAATGAATATTCAAGGTATAAATGTATATAAAATATCACAATTGTCATCCCTTAAGTGGTTTCCCTCACCCCATATTGTTCAAGGTTTTTAGAGTATTTACAGACATCACATGGTTATTTGTTTGTTTTGCCACAACCAGTGATTTCCTGGCCAAATGTCTTTGAGTTTCTCTCCCCTGAATCTTATTTCTTCTGCTGTTTCTTTACCATGACAACACATCTCTCTCACTGCTCTCTCTCTCTCTCTCTCTCACACACACACACACACACACACCCCCGGCCCCTTTGAGTGAGTGCTCTCTCCTTCTCTCCCCCTTTATACTGTCTCCTTAATTCCCTCAGTATAAATCATTGCATAAGGTACAGGACTGAAGACCTGGGAGCCCCAAACCCCTGCTGTTAAACACAGGTTTATAGACTTGTTATTTTCATTACTGCTTTATAAACGACAGTGTTTGAAGCAATGTGTAGGTTAAGTAAGAGAACACCGAGGATTTCCATTGCTTGGATGTTTGGAAGCTATGGTGTTGAAAAGCACATGTGAGCTTTTATATGTAGAAAAACCATACTTGAAAGAAGTTAGCACAGCTTTCAAGATTCAATTTTAATTTAAGGACGCTTCACTGCAAGCGTAGATGACAATGTTGTAGGTCCGTATATTACTGAATTTTGAGCAAGGAGTTGAAGTCCTGACATAGTAGGCTGAAAAGAGCTGGTGCCAAAAGGAGAAAGAACATTTTCAGACTTTGTTTAGAATTTGTGTCTATGTTTAGGCTTTCTTGCTTATTTATCACCAAATCACATGTATTTTCTTTTATTGAATGGCAATATTCTCTTAAAGGAAGAAGGAAAATTACTTGATTTTTATAATTTGTGATTGTGGACTCTCTTGGATATCTTCTTTAAGTCATTTGATATAAATGAATGTGACTGTGAATATCACCATTTATATTATAAGATACATCTAGGGTGTATTGTATTACTTCCTTTTATAAAGTTTAGTATTTAACCTGGAATGCTTTTATATCCTCCAATTAAAGAATGTCTTCTCCAGCTAAGAGCTTCCCAGGTGACTCAGCGGTAAAGTATCTGCTGCCAATACAGGAGATGCGGGTTCGATCCCTGGGGGTTCAGGAAGAGCCTCTGGAGAAAGAAACGGCAACTCACTCCAGTATTCTTACGTGGAAAATCCCATCGACAGAAGAACCTGAGGGGCTACAGTCCATGGGATCGTAAGGAATCGGACACAACTTAGCGAGTAAACAAAAACAACTTCAGCTCACTCTACACAAGTGCATTTCTAGGTCCTGGCATATTTACTAACACGGTGCTGCCACTCCTCTACTACTGCTTCCCCTGCCAGTGAAAAGAACTTAATAATAAGTGCCTTCACATATATAACTTTAATGAATTGCTGTAACTTTTATTTTCATATTTGATGAGTGAAAGTTGCTCAGTCGTGTCGGACTCTTTGCGACCCCATGGACTATACAGTCCATGGAATTCTCCAGGCCAGAATACTGGAGTGAGTAGCCTTGCCCTTCTCCAGGGGATCTTCCCAACCCAAGAACTGAAACCAGGTCTCACGCAGTAAAAGGTAAAACCTGGGATGAAACTTGGATCTTTTGGTTTTAGCACCTATGTTCTCTCTCTTCTCTTCACAGTTATTTGAATTTGATAATAATAATATATAACATATTTTTTCACAAAAGAACTGGGGACAAAGGTTGCTAGTTTGTTGGATATGATACAATGAAAAGTATTAATTTTTTAAAATTAGACGTTAAGGATAATTTGTTTTATTTTTTAAATCTTATTTGTTTATTTATTTACACGTGGCTGTGCTGGGTCCTTGTTTCTCTAGCTGTGGTGTGCGGGCCTCTCTTGCGGTGGAGCGCGGGCTCTAGGGTGTGCAGGCTTCCATAGCCGAGGCTCCCGGGCTCCAGGGCGCAGGCTCAGTAGCTGTGGGTCGTGCGCTTAGTTGCTCTGTGGCATGTGGGATCTTCCCAGACCAGGGATCGAACCCACGTCTCCTGCACTGGCAGGTGAATTCTTTCCCACTGAGCCACCAGGGAAGCCCAGGATGATTTTGACGTCTAGGCTGCCATCTACCTTTTGCAAATGTTGAATGTGTGTATCACTCACCACAGTAAGTTATAAACTTTGGGAGAAAATAGCCAACTTGAAGTTACGTCCCTAACTTCAAAGAACACATGGTTTTATTAGAATAGGCAGAAACTGTAAAAAAAAAGTAGGGAACAATTTGGGGCAATTATTAATGTGATGATGGGTCATCAGTTCCATAGGAGTTGAAGCATCGGGGGACCACATCAGATAGCAAAGCCGTGAGAGAACTTGTTTCCTTTTTGAAAATGACAGGAAAAAGCCCTCTAAAGCTTCAACACTGAAAAGGTAATCTCCATGTGTGGATACTGGATGAATCATATGATTCCGGCAGTGCCTCCCTGATGTCACCTCCTTTTAAGGTTCTCACCTGAACTACTGCTGTGACCCAGCTGAAGCGCAAATATCTTCCTCCCACTTTCAAACTCTAGTAGAAGTGTGGATAAACTTTCCTTTCCTTGGATATTTCTACATAGTAATGCTTAACTTACAGAAGAATTTGTTAAATACTTAGCCAGCAGGGAAACAAATGAAAATGGAAAATTTCTCAAGCTTACAGCCCAGTTTATGATCCTGCTAATTTA
Source organism: Cephalophus harveyi (assembly GCA_006410635.1). Taxonomy (NCBI): domain Eukaryota; kingdom Metazoa; phylum Chordata; class Mammalia; order Artiodactyla; family Bovidae; genus Cephalophus; species Cephalophus harveyi. Next base: position 282,567 of record SJYT01050539.1, on the reverse strand, counting down.
CTCAGTGGGAAGACCCTGCCCTATTAAATATCACTTCGCAGACACAGCTACCACACCTTTACTCTAAAGAGCCCCTATAAATTTTTAGGAACTTCCTACTTCCTTGCTTTTTAACTCCCAGTTTGCTGCTGAACAAAGGAAACTCTTTACAACCAATAAGACTGGAAACGATCTCCCAGGGATCCTTGGTGGTGGCAAACTAGGATCTTTATTGAGTTCATTTTCTGGCTTGAGAGACACATTCCAGCACCCTCTCTCCCAAAACCCAGGTGGTTTGCAAAGCCATAGTGACTGGCAGGATGAATAATCTGAATTCAGGGAGAAATTCACTTCTTGTCTTTCTGGGAACAGAATTATCCCATGACAAGCTCAGTGATACAGAACTGTCATCCAAGTATTAAGGCATTCGTACAATACGAAATACCAGAAAACAGAAAAGTGGAGTTACTGTACTGTTGGATCATATTAATAGTAAGGGAACAATTTGAAGACACAGAAGTTTTCATATGAAAGATGAAATATGAGCGAGGAGGCACTCATATTTAATATGATATCTTGAGCCTGTTACATTTCTTAAAATAACTTTATTTTACCAAGAATAGGAAATGTGCTTCCTAATGAACCTTTAATCAGCAAGCTTCTTAATTAAAAGAATATGAAGAAAGAGAGGAAGGGAAGCAGGAGGTGCTTTTAGACAGGTCATCCCTCATCCCAAGAGGCATCATGTTGCTTACAACATCAATAAACTTGCTTCTCTTTAAAAGATTTAGTCTGCAAGCAGCAAATAAAATTTTATTTTTTCCTTACATGTTAAGTTTATCACAGGCAGACCACCAGACTGTAGCTAAAAAAAAAAAAAAA
>SJYT01050539.1:214147-281195 GCA_006410635.1 Cephalophus harveyi | reverse complement strand
CATGAGGTGGCCAAAGTACTGGAGTTTCAGCTTTAGCATCATTCCTTCCAAAGAAATCCCAGGGTTGATCTCCTTCAGAATGGACTGGTTGGATAAAATTCACATATGGGTTAAGATTACGTGTGTCAACTTCCTTTCATAAAAGTCACTATAGAAATTGGAATCTTGTATGTTTTCATCATGTGTATTTATTTGTAAAATTAAAAAATATATGTGTAATGTTTATCAAGAAACCTTTGCAGCTGCTGGATATTTGATGAAACCTCACAAAGGATAAATCACAGAATTATCCTAGAGAATGTGCCATATGACTAAGTAATGGAAAAAGGAGTCTAAATTCTTGCTGCATAGGAGCTGCCTCTCAGAAACCTCATGTCAAGTCAGGTTATCTGACAAAATGGCTGTATGTAAAGTCTCAGGAGAAGAGAGATGGGTGCTGGGAAAAATTAAAAGAAATGGCTAAAAACCTCCCCAATCTGATAAACTATATTCAGTTAAGATTCAAAAAGCTCAGCAAATTCAACCAAGATAAGCTCAAAATAAAGTGCACTCTGAAACATAATTAAGTTGCTGAAAAAAAATCAATCCTGAGAGGAGCCAGAGAAAAGTTACACGTTACATACAGGGGGTTACTAAGAAACAAGGCGGGTGCAGTCAAAGAATATCTTTGGGAAAAAAAAAGTCAGGTAAGAATTCTGTATCCAATTAACATATCCTTTAAGACTGAAAGATAAATAACATATCCTCTTGTAAAGAAAAACTGAGAGAATTCATCCAATAAGCTACCGAAGATGGGCTGAAAGAAGTTCTTCAGGCTGAGGTGGAATGATCCCAGAAGAAAACTAGAACCCTTGGGAATGATGGTAGAAGAACAGAAATGTTATATATCTTGGTAAATATAATAGACTATTTTTCTCTGCTGTAGACTTCTATAAAACATCTGTATGTGTGTGTATGCTCGGTCATGTCTGACGATTTGTGACCCCATGGCCTGTAGCCTGCCAGGCTCCTCAGTCCAAAGGATTCTCTAAGCAAGAATCCTGGAGCTGGTTGCCCTTTCCTCCTGCAGGGGATCTTCTCGACCCAGGGAATCTTACCTGTGTCTCTGGCATCTCCTGCATTGATAGGCTGATTCTTTACAACTGTGCCACCTGGAAAGTCCCCCATAAAATACGTATGACTATGTAAATGAGAAAAAAACATAACACTGTCTTGTATATTTCAATATATGCTTACATAATAAATATAGTAATACTAATATAAAAGGTAGATAGCACAGAGACCTATATGTTTGCAAGCCTTCTATTTCACTTAAGATGGTAAAATATTAACTGTAATAAGCTATGAAAATTTAGGAACATGCATTTATAATCCCTAGAATAAACACTAAAATAATACACAATAAAAAATCCAAAATGTCGATTGAAATGGAATATAGGAAATATTCAAATACTCCAAAAGAAGATAGAAAGGGAGGAAATGCTTTTTAAAAAATTATGACAAGGAGAAAAATATTAAAATGGTGCACTCAACTCCAACAAAATCAGTAACGAAATTATATTTAAATGGTCTAAACACACCAATTGAAAGCCAGTCTTGATGAAAGTGAAAGAAGAGAGAGAAAAAGTTGGCTTAAAGCTCAACATTCAGAAAACTAAGATCATGGCATCTTGTCCCCTCACTTCATGGGAAATAGATGGGGAAACAGTGAAAACAGTGTCAGACTTTATTTTGGGGGGCTCCAAAATCACTGCCGATGGTGACTGCAGCCATGAAATTAAAAGACGCTTACTCCTTGGAAGGAAAGTTATGACCAACTTAGATAGCATATTGAAAAGCAGAGACATTACTCTGCCAACAAAAGTCTGTCTAGTCAAGGCTATGGTTTTTCCAGTGGTCATGTATGGATGTCAGAGTTGGACTATGAAGAAAGCTGAGCGCTGAAGAATTGATGCTTTTGAACTGTGGTGTTGGAGACGACTCTTGAGAGTCCCTTGGACTGCAAGGAGATCCAACCAGTCCATTCTGAAGGAGATCAGTCCTGGGTGTTCATTGGAAGGACTGATGCTGAAGCTGAAACTCCAGTACTTTGGCCACCTCATGCGAAGTGTTGACTCATTGGAAAAAACCCTGATGCTGGGAGGGATTGGGGGCAGGAGGAGAAGGGGACGACAGAGGATGAGATGGTTGGATGGCATCACTGACTCAATGGACATAAGTTTGGGTAAACTCCGGGAGTTGGTGATGGACAGGGAAGCCTGGCGTGCTGCGATTCATGGGGTCGCAAAGAGTCGGACACGACTGAGTGACTGAAATGAACTGAATTATCAAATCAGAAAATATGCAGAACATGTATCCAAGTATATGCTGTTTATTAAAAATAACCACCCTTTCAATATAGTAATATAGATAGACTGTTGGAGAAGGCGATGGCACCCCACTTCAGTACTCTTGCCTGGAAAATCCCATGGATGGAGGAGCCTGGAAGGCTGCAGTCCATGGGGTTGCAAAGAGTCAGACACAACTGAGCGACTTCACTTTCACTTTTCACTTTCATGCATTGGAGAAGGAAAGGGCAACCTGCTCCAGTGTTCTTGCCTGGAGAATCCCAGGGACAGGGGAGCCTGGTGGGCTGCCGTCTATGGGGTCACACAGAGTCAGACACGACTGAAGCGACTTAGCAGCAGCAGCAGCAGTAAGTAAAATAATGGAGAAAAAATTTAGAGATTGATGTGACTTTGATTTAATTTCTCATCCTAATCAGTCTAACAGCAGTGAGAATTACACTTTACAAACATATATTATCCCTAAATCATTATATGGCTTTACATTGACTATACATAGAGGAGAAATAACACTGGAATTAAGGCAATAATAACCACATGGGCAAACCAAGCGCAGTACCCTGACATGGCTGCTAGGAAACAGCTGTTTTGATTGCATGATGGTTGATATCACTGTATGCAGGTCAGTCATTGCTTTGAGGGATAAGCTCTGAATGGTTTCATTTATTTAAAAAAAGTCCCTCTTCAGTTCAGTTCAGTCGCTCAGTTGTGTCCGACTCTTTGCGACCCCATGAATGGCAGCACGCCAGGCCTCCCTGTCCATCACCAACTCCCGGAGTTCACTCAGACTCAACGCCCATCGAGTCAGTGATGCCATCCAGCCATCTCATCCTCTGTCGTCCCCTTCTCTCCTGCCCCCAATCCCTCCCAGCATCAGAGTCTTTCCCAATGAGTCAACTCTTCGCATGAGGTGGCCAAAGTACTGGAGTTTCAGCTTTAGCATCATTCCTTCCAAAGAAATCCCAGGGCTGATCTCCTTCAGAATGGACTGGTTGGATCCTACTGCCTCACAATGGCCAAAAGAAGACTCGGTAATCTCTACTCCGTCACTACAATCATTGTGCCCAAGATTTTCTAATACATCTGATTGAAATCTGCTTTATTTGCACAAGATCAACCTCACTTTGAGTACACAAACACTAACAAAAAAACTTGAATGATAATATTAATGTTATAATATCATAATTCATATATGGTACCATATTGTCATAAATGTAAGTTCTTTTTGGCACACCAGCTAGGAAATTTTTTCTCAAATGCATGTATAATATTGTAATAACTCATATTCTGAACAATAAAACAAAAAATTATTTGCAATATTTCTTCTCTGAGCTCAATGAATATATTCCCAGAAGTTCACACTGTTTCCCTGAATTTTTAAAGGCAATATCTTAATGTTGATGACATTAAAATTTATATTCTAAATGATATGTACAAATACCTTATAACTACTCACTGCCATGTGGTTGCAGTAGCACATGAAATTTAAATTCTCAGTAATATGTTGGTTCCACTCTCCTAAAGCTAATCCATAAAAAGCTCAGCTTTGAAGTTAGAACTGGGATGGAGAAAGACAGTACTTTCTTTCTATCTTGAAAGATAATACTTTCAGGAGAGAAACCTGAAGCTTGCTCCTTGTTGTTCCTTTGGAATTGGTAGATAGGAGTGAGAGGTGGAGGATCAGAAGAAACAGAGGCAAGTTCTAAAATATATTGTTCTCTATCTTGTATTTTCATCTTTGGTCCAGAGAGGAGGTGGGTTAAAGTTCCTGATTGAATCTCAAATCCCATATCCTCCCCCATCCCTTATCCGACAAAATTTAAGATTGTACTAAAAAGTAGGATACAAAGTATATGGTAGAAGTGCGATTTCCTATTCCTGAAAGTATGGGGACTGATCTAGAAAGATCTCCTGCCATCAATGGAGAAGCTGGAAAGAAACCCGAGTTGAAACGCGCCCACTCTGGCCCTTCCACAGTATCAGCAAGATCAGGGCTTGGCTGGCGTGACGACCCAAACACAGAGGAATCACAGCAGCGTCAATAAAGGCTGACAGTTAACTGAATTATCCGAGGACCACCGCTGGGTTCTGACCACGGGGAGAGCCTTCAGCTGGGCAAGCAGTGAGCGGGCAATAAGGGAGCTGGCCTTAATGACCGGAAGGGGTGACACACCACGGAGAACCAATGGCCGTTTGCCCTCCTCTTGCACGTCCCCGAAAGTGTATTGTATTCCCACACGTCTCCAAGGAATCTCTTCTGGCTCTTTGGAGAGAAGCAGAGTGACAGGGGGAGAAAATTCTAAACGTAATAAATGAATGGGCTCTTCAAAAAGATCTCTATGATGTAGCCTTTTATGAATTGGGTCGCATGGAGTCAGACACGACTGAAGCGACTTAGCAGCAGCAGCAGCAGAATGTGAAGAACATGGAATGGAAGCTGACAACCGGATGTTAAGAGTGAGCAGCTGGGAGATGGTGCAGTGTTACTTCCTGTGATGATGGCAAAGACCAAGCCACTTCCTTTCCGAAGGAGCAGGGCGGGCTAGAAATCAGTAGCTCTATTCCAGCTATGTTACATTTGAGATGTCTAATAGAGCTACCTATGCAGATGTCAGATAGTTGGATACAAAATCTGTAGCTCACGGGAGAAGTCTGGGAAAGCAAGATAAGTTTGAAAGTCATCAACACATGTCGTTCAGTCACTAAGTCAACTCCAACTCTGTCATCGCACAGACTGCAGCCTGCCAGGCTCCCCTGTCCTTCACTATCTCCTGAGTTTGTTCAATTGAGTCAGTGATGCTGTCTAATCATCTCTTCCTCTGTTGCCTCCATCTCCTTTTGCCTTCAATCTTCCCCAGCATCACGGTTATTTCCTAATGAGTCAACCCTTCACATAAGGTGGCCAAAGTATTGGAGCTTCAGCACCAAACCTTCCAATGAATATTCAGGATTGGTTTCCTCTAGAATTGACTGGTTTGATCTCCTTGCAGTCCAAAGGACTCTCAAGAGTCCTCTCCAACACCACAAGCTGAAAGTATCAATTCACCAACACATAGATAGCAGTTCAAGTCTAGGAAGAAGATGTCAAGAGAGGGTTGAGAGTTGACAGGGAGAAGACCACTGTCCTAACAACTATGTGTAGAGGTCTTGTGAAGGAAAAGAAATGAGCAAAGGAGACTGCATGCTAACGGTAGCTAAAATCTTCCTCTAGAAAGGATTTTAAATGTTTGAGGCATTTATCACAGTCTGGTGGCAAAGTACAGACTCAGTTGAGATAAAATCGCAAGGAAAAAATTGAGAACTTTTGTGATTCAGGTAATATTTTGGGCACAAAAGAGAGGAAAAATGACAAGAACTCAGAAAGACTATGAGAATCAGATCCCCACGTTCTGTTTATTTCCACTCGAACTTGATGAATCTGGGACAAAGTTTCCAGACTGAACAGCTGGAATATGATATCCATCATACACACTGTGGAAGCGAGAGCTCCCATAGCTTTTTATCCCGTGTATTAATAAGTCTTGGGGATGCGAAGGGAGAAAATTTAGTTAGGATAATGTTGTGTACTTCTATGTGGGATTATGAATCCTTAATGTTATTGTCTCTACTGATGTCTGTTGGAGTAGGAAGAGGCAGCTGGCTCTCTGTGGTTTTCACAAGAAGACATCCAGCTCACCAGGCTATCACAGTGAGAACAATTTTAAATGCATAAATGAAGATGGATCACGGTCCCAGTCCCATTGCTTCCCTTCATGATGCTTTTTGCCCCGAGATTACACAAATGGATGGTTTTATGGCCACTCAACATAGCACAGCTGTAGATACAATATATAATACAACAAGAAATTGTTCAGAAATGGGGGAGGGAATGGTGGAAACATTATCTGTGCAACGCTGTTGAGTTCAAAAGCGGTATGTGTCAGCCCATTCCATCCAGCACACACTGGCCATGTAACTTAGTGGTTCCCTACAGCTCCTCTTCAATTATAGGCATGGCTCCTTAGAATGTTCTTGGCATAGTGTCTTTCTTTTCTTCTTCTTCTCTTTTGGAAATTTTGTTTGTGCCAAATGATAAAAAAAAAAAAAAAAAAAAAAAGTTTGCTTCCATCCTTTGTCATTTTCTGCAGATCGTTTCCCTGAAACTAGGGCCAGCTGAAGTGCGCCCTGGTGTGAGGCGAGGCCACTGGAACACCAACCCATTACACCAGACTCATCAAATGTGCAATTTTCCTTGTGATCCACTAATTTTCAAAAACAATGGAGTTTTACAGTCATTCATAAGGAAGCCCCAGGAGCACGGAACGATATTGAAATTAAGCTTAGCGTGTGAAAACATTATGTTCTTGTCTTCCAGTCCCTCTGCATTTATGCCTCTGCGCTCTGAGTGATAACATCGCTATAAAACCTCGCAGCAAAGCTGGATGCGCCACTCTGCTTCTACCTGGGGGGGTGAGGCCCCTGTAAGTCTTGGCTCTTGCAGGACTCGAAGCTGATTAAAGCGTGCTGGCTTGCTCTGGAGCTCCGTTCCTTCCTGTGCTTCCACTGTCACTGCCAAATACCAGCGGTCCCTGACAGGGCTCCCCGGCCTGCCTCTGCCAAGTGAAATGTTTTGAAATTAAAAATCTGAAGAAATTGGTGCAGTGAATGCTTGATCAGGTGGTTTCTCCTTAGGAAACTGCTTAATGGGGAAAATTCAGCACAACCTCCCAGGGGCAGCCCAACACAGAACTCGAATTTAAAGAAACAGGATTTTTTTTTTTTCTTAAATTTGATACAAATAGGCTCAATGCCTCAAAGTAAAGACTTTTGTTTCTTGTGAAAATTATGTATTTTTTGAAAGATGTTTATTTGATCATTGATGAATACATGCTCATTCTAGAAAATATTCGAGTGGACTAAAAGTAGAAGAGACAAAATAGAAATGATCCAAAATTTCCAGAAGTGAAAGTAAAAGTCACTCAGTCATGTCTGACTCTATAGTCCATTTGTAGTCCATGGAATTCCAGCCAGAATATTGGAGTGGGTAGCCATTACCTTCTCCAGGGTTTTCCCAACCCAGGGATCAAACTCAAGTCTCCTGCATTGTGGGCGGATTTTTACCAGCTGAGCTACCAGGGAATCCCTCAAATCTCACCAAAATTTAGGTCATACTATACATACACACACACACACACACACACACACATATATATGACAAATACTGGTGGCTGAGACAGCCTTGTGGGAAGCCTTGCGTTGGGAAGATCCCCTGGAGAATGGAAAGTCTACCCACTCCAGTACCCAGGCCTGGAGAAATCTAGGGACTGCATGGTCCGCTGGGTCACAAAGAGTTGGACACGACTGAGTGACTTTCACTTTCACTTTCAGACAGTAAAAGAATCTACCTGCCATGCAAGAGACCCGGGTTCAGTTCCTGGGTCAGGAAGATTCCCTGGAAAAGGAAGTGGCAACTCACTCCAGTATTCCTGCCTGGAAAAATCCCATGGACAGAGGAGCCTAACAGGCTACAGTCCATGCGGTGCATAGTAGGACACGATTGAGTGGCTAACACTAACTAACTATATATATATATTCCAATATACTGAAAGCATTTTTCAGTGTTATTAAAGATTCTGAGAATATGAATTATTTGTATAAGAGTCCATTTCATGGAAGTACCAACATTGATATAATTTATTTCCTATTATTCAACATTTAAGTACTTTCTTCCCTAATTGATGCTTTTGAATTGTGGTGCTAGAGAAGACTCTTGAGAGATCCTTGGACTGCAAGGAGATCAAACCAGCTAATCCTAAAGCAAATCGACCCTGAATATTCGTTGGAAGGACTGATGCTGAAGCTGAAACTCCAATACTTTGGCCACCTGATGCGAAGAGCTGGCTTATTAGAAAAGACCTTTGGTGCTGGGAAAGATTGAGGGCAAGAAGAGGGCAACAGAGGATGAAATGATTGGATGGCATCATGGACTCAATGGACATGAGTTTGAGCAAACTCTGGGAGACAGCGGAGGACAGAGAAACCTGGCATGCTGCAATTTATGCGGTCACAAAGAGTCAGACATGACTTGGTGACTGAACAGCCACCACTCCTAATTTTACATTATCAGGAATAATAAATAAAGGACATTTTGTGTGCCTAAATCTGATCCACCTGTAATAATTTTCTTATGATCATCTTTTTTAGTAGTAGAATTTCCAGGCCAAAAGATATAAAAAGTTTGAAAGACCTATCATCAAGTTACTCCCTAGAAATGTAAGAGCTTATCATTAGTGATTCAGGGTCATATGCATTTTTACCCATCATTAGCAGCACAAAGTATCACCATTTAAAAAAAATTCCTTTGACAATCTGAAAGAGAATTTCATGATCTTAATTTGTAGTTTTTGGTTGGTAAAAAATATGAAAAATTCCACGTTTAATGCCTATTTGTATGTCTTCTGTGAATTATTCACTTATGACATTTGCTATTTTTCTATTGGGGTTTTAGTGATTTTATTTTTTGAACTTGTCAGAGTTCATTATTGATTACAGCTATAATGTTTTCCTTTGGCTATCTTTTTTTGTTGTTGTTATTATAAGCATGCTTCCAGTTTGTCACTAGCTTTTTACTAATGACTGATTTTTTTTAATGCGCTTTAATTCTTAGTGACAAATTTTTTCTTCCTGAGTTCTCTCATTGTTGTGACTTCTAAGTCTTTTTCTACCGCTCAAATTAGTTAATTAGTCTAAGATCATTACTGGATTTTTTTTCATGGTTTTACTTTAAAACTTTAAAAAAACTGATCTATATGGGGATTTATTTTGGTGATGGAATCATTAGAACCCAGTGGAAAATCCACCATTTCTCTATCAGGCAAGCTTCTCTTAACTATTAAAGACATGTATACACTAGAATTTATTTTGAAAGGCTAAATATTTTATTGTATAAATTGTCAAGTCTTATGGACCATAGCATTTTAACTGCTTCTCATTAATTTTCATATCTAATCACACTACCTTTTTCTCATTGCTCTACCATTTATTATATATGCTATTTTTTTCTTTCAGATGAAATTTAAAGTTGTATTGTCAAGTTAGAAAGAAAAATATCAGAATTGTAACTGGAAGTTTTTAACATTACAAGATAGTGCTCCTTGTGCCATGTTCACTGATATTCACACCATGGGAGTGTGCAAAGCAAGAATTCTATCCAGCTTACGTAAGGTTTCATTACCACAGCACTGTGCACAGTCAACACTGTCTGGACAAATTAGCTTGTGAATATATTTTGTCAATAATCTTCTATCTAGGAAGAAATAACTTATCATCTCAAAAACATTTATAGCTTGCGATCTATATTCNACTGTAGCCTACTAGGCTCTTCCATCCATGGGATTTTCCAGGCAAGAGTACTGGAGTGGGTTGCCATTTCCTTCTCCAGAGGATCTTCCCAACCCAGGGATCGAACCCAGGTCTCCCGCATTGTAGGCAGACGCTTTACCATCTGAGCCACCAGGGAAGTCATCCATACATGACCACTGGAAAAACCATAGCCTTGACTAGACGGACTTTTATTGGCAAAGTAATGTCTCTGCTTTTCAATATGCTATCTAGGTTGGTCATAACTTTTCTTCCAAGGAGTAAGCGTCTTTTAATTTCATGGCTGCAGTCATCATCTGCAGTGATTTTGGAGGCCAAAAAAATAAAGTCTGACACTGTTTCCACTGTTTCCCCATCTATTTCCCATGAAGTGATGGGACTGGATGCCATGATCTTAGTTTTCTGAATGTTGAGCTTTAGGCCAACATTTTCACTCTCCTCTTTCACTTTCATCAAGAGGCTTTTGAGCTCCTCTTCACTTTCTGTCACTATAATTATATAAAATCTCCATTTTTCAGAGCTTGCATTTCTCTGGTGTGCACACCCTCTTGCCATATAAAACTCCTCTCCCAAAAGCTATCAGGTATTTCTGTGTATCTTCAGGGACTCCTGGGTTTTCAAGAATAATTCCTGTCAACTCATGCCACCTCATGTTATCCCCCTGCCTTCCTCCTCGCTTGCTGGGGCTGCCAGGGAGCCTCTCCTTTCCACTGATATCACTCTGCAAAGCCCAGGGTCTCCTCAAAGGCACCCATAGATAGACTCAGTGTCTTATTTCCACGAGCAAGAAAACTGTTCTGTCAGCTTCCCTTTCTGTCTCATTGATCTCATAAGTGACATGCTGGGTAGTGTTTCCAAGAGGCTATTCCTGAAACCTAGAGGTCTGGTCAGTTTTTCGTGAACAAGGTTGCGTAGGGAGGCTTGTTCATTCAATAAAAAAAAAATGGGTCTATTAGAATGGAAAGAGCAGACGTCAACGAGAAACGACCACAGCAGCACTTACCTCGTGCTGGGTGAGAGCGTCTTGCTAAAGCAATTACAATAGTGTCTGGCACCTTGCAAGTGCTCAGTAAAGGAGTGCTATTAACCTTTCATATTGCATTTTTATTTCTTTGTGAGCAGACTGAATTTGGCTTTTTAAAATCTAATATTAATTTTACTTTGATAAGAGAATTTATAATGTTTTGCTCTATTCCCAGAATTTCCACTTACTGATTCTGTCATCTTGTTTTATAAACTATTGGCTATTTTACCTTCTTTTGAATTTTCTTGATGCCGTGTTTGTTTTTTTTTTTTTTTGCTATCTAAGTGTATTTAGGATAAATTTACTTAAAAAGAGGTTTTCATTAACATTTTCACACATTTTCTTCTTTTTTTTTTCTGTAAATTTCTACATGGGACTTTATTCATATAACAAAATATACTAAATGCTAGTAAATGAAAAAGTGACTCCTTAAGATGTAAAATATTCAAGCTAATAGCGATTTCAAACCATATGGATTTTTCCTATCAATATGTTAATACAAAATATGCATTTAATTAAATTATAGCAAGCAATTAAAATCAGTGTGGGAATAATATAGAGGAAAAATAATAAGTATAGGGTAATATACTTACCTTATGTGATGTGAAGACAAGACACACGTACATTTTCTCTGTCCAACTCCTTGATATTTGTTCATAAGATCCTAGTAATTGAAAAAAAAAACTTTAGGTTTTGTTTTTAAAGGTGGCTTAGCTTCTTTTCCAGGAATTCACAAGACCAGGATGTTCCCATGTTTCTTAGCATTCTGCTGTCCTCTCCACACTGGTTTTCTTTCTCCTTAAGGAGTGGCCAGTGTCTATTTCTCTCCTTTACTTGCAGTTTAGGGACTCACTGCCATGACACTCAAGAAAAGAAAATATAATAATAGCCTTTCAAAAGGACACCTTGGGAAAGGAATTCTATGCAATGAAGACAACAGTTGATGTTATCATGCTCAGAGCATTCCCACGTTTTTACAAAATAATACTTTCTCTTTCAATAAGCAAATGGTCAGGATTTCCCCAAGACTGAAGGTAATCTTATTTTTATTCAAATTAAAATATGTGCATCAAGAGAAACACAAAAATGATGGTTTGCCTTCAAACACAGCATTCCTTTTCACTGTCTTCATGTAAAAGTATGGATGTTCAGTCTCAAGTATAATAGTGTGTTAAATGGACAAGAGACTGAGTTTAAAGACATCAATGGTGGCCTCATTATTTTTCATTTCATTTGCTTTTTGCTGAAGTCCGGAAATCTCTACTGTGTGATGAGATGTGGTGTCCTTAGGAAGCCTATGACAGTGTGGGAGAGATAAGACATTAATGTAATGGCCTCTGTCTCTATATTTCTTTACAATGGCACACATGTAGAAAGCATAAAAGGTCAGGTATTTCTGAAGTGACAATGCTGATGGTCTTTAAATAGGATACAAATAAACAAGGGAGTATTTACAACTGACTTTGAAGGTGGTTACTCTGCTCTCTGGAAGAGACTGGGGCTAGGGGAGTGACAAAGTAAAGCAATAACACTGCAAACCCTCTGCCATCCTCTCCGGACACTAAAGAAAGAGACTTCCTGAGAGTGGATGGTCCTTTGTGTCGGAGGAGCACGTTGGGGGCCTCTGTTGTACACCGCGTGCCCCAAGACAGTCACCGACAGAGGGAAACCGGAGCTCAGCATGAGACTAAAAATATACAGCCAAGCTCACATGAAATATTCGGTCTCGAGATGCACATTTAGGAGAAATGTGCCGAGAAGTGACAGTTCCTTTAAAGGCAAGAAACCCAAGATCAACTGTAAAGAGATCCCATGTCAATACCAACGAATAATGAGTCTCAGATTGTCTTGACGGAGGCTTTCTTACAAAAAAATCAGATTATAAATACCACTTCGTTATATTTCATGGAGAAGGAAATGGCAACCCACTCCAGTATTTTTGCCTGGAGAATTCTGTGGACAGAGGAGCCTGGCAGGGTACGGTCTGTGGGGTCGCAAAGAGTCAGACATGACTGAGCGAATATCACTCACTTGTTATATTTACTCTAAAGTGTTGTATTCTGCATGCATTTCTCATGGAAAATACATGGGGAAACAATGGAAACAGTGAGAGACTTTATTTCGGGGGGCTCCAAATGGTGATTGAAGCCATGAAATTAAAAGATGCTTGCTCTTTGAAAGAAAAGCTATGACCATAGCTTTTAGCTACGTTTAGCTAAAAGCTAGACAGCATATTAAAACGCAAATGTTACTTGGCCAACAAAGTTCCATCTAGTCAAAGCTATGGTTTTTCCAGTAGTAATGTATAGATGTGAGAGTTGGACTATAAAGAAAGCTGAGCACCGAAGAACTGAAGCTTTTGAACTGTGGTGTTGGAGAAGACTCTTGAGAGTCAGTCCTTTGGACTGCAAGGAAATCAAACCAGCCCATCCTAAAGGAAATCAGTCCTGAATATTCATTGGAAGGACTGATGCTGAAGCTGAAACTCCAATACTTTGGCCACCTGATGCAAAGAACTGACTCATTTGAAAAGACCCTGATGCTGGGAAAGATTGAAGGCAGGAGGAGAGAGGGACAACAGAGGATGAGATGGCTGGATGGCATCACCGACTTGAAAGACATGGGTTTGAGCAAGCTCTGGGAGTTGGTGATGGACAGGGAAACCTGGCGTGCTACAGTCCATGGGATCCCAAAGAGTTGGACATGGCTGAGTGACTGGACTGAACTGAACAGTATTCTGCAAACAAAATTCCAACTTAAATGTATTTCATACACTGAAACATTATATTTTTGGAAACAGATGGATTATTGGTTATATGTTCACTCCCTAAATCACTTAAGAAAATTAATGATTATTTTATAATAATAAATTACAATAACAATAATAAAAGCATAGATGGAGCAATTTTATCTCTTTGTCACAGCCCACATCTGTACAATCTTGAGAAGCAGGTTATCATTCTCATTTTCCTAATAAGCAAATTGAAAATCAAGTCCTTTAATAAGCAAGTGACTAAAATATCTTTCCAACCTTAGTCACCCTGGTCTGAGTCCAATCCCTGTTACTATATTATGCCTAATGTTGTCAAAATAGTCCAATGAAAATTACTCATTTTGTTTTAAGAATACACATTTTCCAATATCCATCAGAATAAAACACAGCAGCTACCCCAAAATAATCACATCAAGTGGGTCGAGGCAATATTGGTCATTCAGATGACAGAAAAGGCAGAGATCAAAATTATTTAGAAAATCTAGGATAAGATATCTCATGACATAACAATGTTTGAACAGTGCTCTCAAATAATCATACTCGCAAAATGAATGCACGTCCAGATACGATCAGTTGTGAATCCATAAATCCCCCATTCCTGTGTTTGCTCTCGTGCCTTTTCCTGATGTCATTGCAGTTACCATGAATTCTTCAAGGTTACGTTGATCACACAGTTGATATTGCTGGAAGCTGTGTTTTGAATGTGCAATTTTGGCTCATTAATGAAGGAGCGTCAGCGGGTCATTGCCAGAGAAACTAAAATAATACTAAGAAGGCATCCCAGAACTATGAACTTGCTTGAATCTTCAAAAATCATCGAAAGTGCCAAATAGCCTTGACAGTGAGTCTGGGATTTATCGAGCCACTGCTCTTTCCAACACTGCAGTAAATACCTTGGAGGATATAAAGACATATAAAGCATGTAGTAAAGGAGCTTACTAGCCAGGAGTGTAAGACAAAAATTAAACACATAAAACAATCATAGAGCAAAGAGTAGCGGGTATAATTAATTGCTCAATTGTTTGGTATGCTTTAGGAGTATATCTGTAACTCTTGAGGAAGTATGAATGATCATGCAATAGGAGACATATTTCCATGTCAAAAAGTTGCAGAGGTAACGTTGCTTCCCAAAGAGTTTGTTTATATCAGAGAATTTATTTGCTTCCAAATGAATCTGTTTTATTATCACCTGAGGAATTATTGGAGGCAAGCAGTCCTTAGAATTGAGCCCAGTGAAAAGAGTACACTGATAAATTTTTTCTAGCCCTTTGGCACATCTGTTCTGTACGTATAACATGTGACAACAGGATTCAAGACCATGCTCCAAATCCCTCCCCTTCACATAGACACAGGCAAACCTAATACAGGGGATAGGCCTGATCTCTGAAAGCTGTGAGGTTGCTTATGTGGGTGTGCTGGTGCGTGCTCAGTCATGTTTGATTCTTTGTGACTTCATGGACTGTGTAGCTCACCAGGCTCCTCTGTCCATGGGATTTCCCAGGAAAGAACACTGGGAAATATTCGGCTGCCACTTTCTACTCCAGGGGATCTTTCCAACCCAGGGATTGAACCTGTCTCTCCTGCACTGGCAGGCAGATTCTTAACCACTGAGCCCCCTGGGAAGCATGGTGAGGTTTCTTGTTTTGCCCTAGAATTAGACATGGAAATAAAACACACATCTTGAAGGAAGTTTTATTTTCATGAACTCTGTCCTTATTCACATAGCATACTTAGGTAATGTGCCTGGAATATAATCCAGTGCTCAATAAATCTTATTTCAGGCAATGCATTCTAGGAAATAGTATCAGATTACTATCAGATTCACACACAATGGCTGCAAATGTGTAAATATCTTATGATTAAAAGAAAGGCACTGATAAAATGTAGTAGCTTGGTTTTTAGAAAGTCATTACAATACGAGAAGATGCTAATGGGGAAATGTTATGAGCTGATAACTTGTAGAATTCCAACTTCTAAGTCAAAAGGGCAAAAGTATGACTTCAAAATGGAAATGACAATTTATCACTCAACTGGCAAAACGTCTTGGTGCAGTCCTTGGGTCTCTTATTAGTTTGGGTTATGGATTGAAGAGAAGAGAAACGCTTGGTTAGTTTAAGAAAAGAGGAAAGTGTAGAAGCACTTGAGACTGAAATGGGGCTTAGGAAACATTGTATAGTGTTCTCTACCTGTAGAAGATCTGGAGTGTGTGTTGAGTGAGCCAGTCTGCAGGACCCAGCACAGAGCTCCATGTAATATGTATTTAACTTAAATTTAGGTTACTTAGAAACTTGACGTCTAAGAATCATTTACAGTTTTTTAAATCAGTTTTCTAAGAAGTTTAACTTTTGCTTATATCTCCAATAGCAAAAATAAATGTACAGAGTTTTTGTTCCATTAAACATTCATTGATCTAGAAGATATTAGCTAATATTTCATTTTGTGATTTGAAGGGAAACAAAGAAGAATTGAATAAACTTTCTTCCTTTGAGATGCTTCCATAGAAGAGGTGTAGAATTTTGAACACTTTGATAATTAGTCTCATGTAACTTTGTAATTGCGGAGAAGGCAATGGCACCCCACTCCAGTACTCTTGCCTAGAAAATCCCATGGATAGAGGAGCCTGGTAGGCTGCAGTCCATGGGGTCGCTGAGAGTCGGACATGACTGAGTGACTGCGCTTTCACTTTTCACTTACATGCAATGGAGAAGGAAATGGCAACCCACTCCGGTGTTCTTGCTTTGAGAATCCCAGGGATGGGGGAGCCTGGTGGGCTGCCATCTGTGGGGTCGCACAGAGTCGGACACAACTGAAGCAACTTAGCAGTAGCAGCAGCAACTTTATAATTGATAGTTATGAACTCCATGGCGTTAAATTCATGTGTATTTTCTTTGGAATGTATTAATAGTAGAATTCTTCCCATCGAACATATGATTTTTTTATTGGCTTATAATTAAGTACAATGTTGGGTTAGTTTCTGCTGTACAATGATGTGAATCAGCTATCTGTATACATATATCTCCTCTCTCTTGACCCCTCCCCCTGAATATACGACCTTGGATATGAAAGTTGGTGGAGATGTTTTGGAGGGAAAACAAAACTCATTTTCCTGGGAAATAGGTAGTCATACCATGACTTAGATAACTCTGGCTGATTAGTGAAGAACTGACTCATCGTACAATTTGTGAGTTCCTTGAATGAATTGATGTTTACTAATTTTTAATCACTAAAGAATACATTTTACTAAATATTCCAATTATCATCCCCTGCTTGAATTTTAAAAAACAGATCAAAATTAAATCTGTGAAGTATGGAAGTCAACTAATGTCTGTTGTTGGCTTTAAAGCTAGTTAAGATGATATTCACCCTGAAGTAATCAGATTCAGGGTCTCTGGCCAACATTTATTAGATTCTAGAACATATACGAGGTCACCTGGGCCATTCTGGGTGGCAGAATGTGGTAGAATAAAGCCGTAAGCAAAGGGCTCTGCCACACAGAGTGCTAAACTGTCACGTTTTTTTCAGATTCTGTGACTCAGTCACCCGCCAAGCAGCAGATTTGTGATGAATAGCACCCATATTGATTTTTCCATAATGGAGTGTAAAAGAAAAATGGACAGGTTTTGTTGCAGGTATTTTCATGGGGTACTAAATTGGAGGATTAGTTGCAAACAGCAGTACTGATAAAGTCTGCTGTCCATCTTGATGGTTGGGTCTTTCTATTAAAATGACACATAAATAACCTATTATATCCCCCACCCATGGAAATTCAAATGCACCTGTCAACATGATAAAGCACTTGCCTGGAGGGGAGCATTGTTTACATTTTCACTCTATTCTTCAGAAAAAGTGAGATTCTAATTATTTCTCCCACTGTAAATTAATGCTGACTCTGATGGTTAGCATATCTCTATATTGTTACATCTTTTGGAAAGTTAAATAATAGAGCTGATCCATCATGTATTATGCAATGTGTATTTTATGACAGCTTTCTCGGATCTCTTAGATCTCCTCTCCAAATGCTTGTATTTTTCTCTAACTTGTCTGCTCTCTGCCTCTGTCTTTCTCTTTTCTACCCCGTGAGAAATCTTTGTTGATACCCAGTTAATTCCAAAATGTGAACTTCCACCTTCTTTACCCTGTTTCTTTCCCTTGTTGAAAAATACACTTATGATTTTCAGCCCACAGTTACTTGCTTTCAATGATCTAAGTCATTTTTAATCTCTTCCTGGGATATATTTCCCATCTCATCTATCATGTCTGAAGACATATCCTGTTTAGAATTTCCTCCTCATAAGTAATTGGGTTTATTTTCCTTAGAAAAACTTCACCTTTCCCTTGTTCTTCTTACTGCTATCTCTTGGTCAGTACTCGTGATAATAATTACATTAAATGATGCCTCTAATCATAAGTTCTTACAACTTTCCCCAACTTATTCCATGTATTTCTCCTTCACCTACTCCTTCTGCCTCATCCTTGTCCACATATCCTAATCTCTTCCAAAAAGTGATTTCTTTATGAGTAAAAAACACAAAGGAACACATTGTCTCTGTGAATGCTTGTGATGTGTGTCAGGTTGCTTTAGTCGTGTCTAACTCTTTGTGACCCTATGAACTGTAGCCCGCCAAGCTCATCTGTCCATGGGATTCTCCAGGCAGGAATACTGGAGTGGGTTGCCATGCCCTCCTCCAGGGCATTTCCCCTGACTCAGGGATGGAACTTGCATCTCTTATGTCTCCTGCATTGGCAGATAGGTTTTTTTTTTTTTTTTTTTTTTTTAGGCACTAGTGTTAACAAGAAAGTCCTTGAATTCCGATAACAACCCAATAATGGTTGCCAAAAATAACTGTAGGTATAGATTTACCTTATGATCTGAATCTAGTATTTTTTTCTGGTTTTCTTATACATAGACTCCTATGTATAGATACTCATTAATCTATGTAGCTATTGAGTACTGTGTTCATTAAACTCTGTGTGTTCACTAGATGACTGCAGAATTAAAGCATCTCGATGTTAAAGATTCAGAAGATCAGAACAGCTCCCCATTTGAAGCTCCCAGCACAGCCAGGCCTAGAACTGTGGCTGAGACAGGCTCCATGCTTCAGGCGCTCTGCACACAGCTTTCCCAGTTCTTCTCTTAAAGTATCTCCTGGGAGTGAATGATTCCCCAATTGCTCTTCTCCAGTTTGTAAATCTTGAGCCAATTTCTAGCGTAATCCGCTCTAATGTCTAGCTGTTCCACAAGTTAATTCCTGTCTGAATTCATGGTAGTATGCTGCAAAATCACTAGGAAACTTAAATTGGATATTTTCAACATAAATACTTTTAAAAATTGGTAAATTCCCTCCCATTGAGCTAAATTAGCTCAATGTTAGCTAAATTAGCTAACACAGTGACCTCCCACTTTTATCTAACCACTTGTCTCTTTGTTACTCACTCTCATGTCAAGTTGGGCTTCCCAGGTGGCTCAGTGGTAAAGAATCCACCTTCCAATGCAGGAGATGCAGGGTTGATTCCTGGGTTGAGAAGATCCCCTGGAGGAGGAAATATCAACCTACTCCAGTATTCTTACCTGGGAAATCCCATGGACAGAAGAGCCTGGCGGCCTGCAGTCCGTGGGGTAGTCAAGAGTCGGCCACCACTGAGGGCCTGAGCACACACGCACGCTCATATTAAGTAACTGAAAAAGTTAGAGAAACTAGACGGTGCTCCATATCATAAGTCACTAGAAATGAAAATTCACAAATCCGGCTGGTTCATTCTCTTTGTATACAGAGAGATGTGGACTCTGTCTTCAAATGAACATCTAGTAGAATTCAACAGCAGATGAGTTTTGTGCTAATAAAAAAAAAATCTTTTAAAACAGCTTCTGGAAATATTTCTTTCCTTTAGACTCTAAGTGAGAAGGGCTTGGCAATCATAATCATGTCACATAAGTCTTGATTTTCCTGGCTTCTAAGATGGACACATCAATGTGTCACATTTATGTATTTTGACATCGTGCTCTTTCACATTAGAACAAAGCTGAAAAGAGAAAGTTCTGTTAATAATTTTGTATCATGGTTTATTGACCTCAAAGAACCCAAATACTGGAAATACTGACTTACATACTGTTATATCCCTCAGTCTTGGATTTCTTATGTATTTCCAACTTAGTTCATTTTTGTTACTGTATTTTATTGTATTTCAGAGGTTGAAATTCTCTTAGAAATCTCAGAGTTCAGTAACTTCACATTACTATTTAGGAAAATGAAAAATGAAGAATTTTGCATAAATGATAAGAATCCAGATCTAAAATCTTGTTTCCATGACTACTGAAGAAGACTGCTTTCCAGAGTTAAGAAAGGATGATAAGCCAAAAACATTGGCAAAAACAGTTGCTTGTTGATATTAATATTAAAATAAATGTTAAAATAATACTATTTCTGTTTACAGATTTTGGGATCTCAGTGTATAGTCAGTCCAACATTTACATTTTATCAGTGTTTGGGATTTGATCTTGGGCTAAAAAAAGAACTAGAGACAAGCATTTGTTTGATATTTTCTTATTTGCTTTTTTTTTTTTTAAGATTTTAATACAAATCATGTGCATTGAAGAAGTTCTGGAAGTTCTGAACTGTTGTTCAAGCAGGAGACTGCCGAGGTGACAGGAATTTGTGGTTAGCATTGACCGGAATGTGGGACACGGAACACTTTGGGAAGTTAGAAATGCTCTGGGGCTTCCCCAGTGACTCAGAGGGTAAAAATCCACCTGCCATGCAGGAGACCCCGGTTCAATTCCTGGGTCGGGAAGATCCCCTGGAGAAGGGAATGGCAACCCACTCTAGTATTCTTGCCTGGAGAATCCCATGGACAGAGAAGCCTGGTGGGCTACAGTCCATGGAGTCACAAAGAGTCAGACATGATTGAGTGACTAACACACAGAGAAATGCTCTATTTCTTAATATTGGTGACTCTCAGTAAATACATTTTTATCTTCAAAGGCATTTTTTTTAAAATAAGAAAAACCACTTATATGACAAAATATATGACCTGACAGATGCCTTAGTAATTATTTAACCTGATTTCCTCATTTTATGGATGAGGAAACTGAGACCCAAGGTTCATTAGTGACGGGGGAAGGTGTACGAGAGTCCTCCCACCTCTCAGGGTGTTATTCTTTGTAAAAGAAAACAAAGAGACAGCGGACATCTCTCTACATCCACATCCTGTCTGAACAGTGACTTTCTATATCCCAGCCTCAGTAATAAAATCACCAAGTTGTTTAATACATATGTAGGATTTAAAGTGAACATAATTTTCTACTTTCATTGAAATGGACCCTTTGGCAGTGTTTTCTGCCCACTTCACAGTTTTAAACTGTCTCTCAGAAAGGCAGTAGAGACATAGTTTAAAAGTCTACATTTTGAGGTTAGACCGTCTTGTGGCCATACGTTGGCGCTATTATTTACAAAGTCTCATCCTAGATAAATCACTTGATCTCTCTATGCTTCACTTTCTTTGTCTGAAACTTGGGGCAATAATAACTGCCCAGGTTTGTAATGAGGATTGAAAGCAAGACTTCTTGTAAAGTGAGTCATTGCCTGTGTTAAGGGTCGTTGTTAAAAGTGCCACAAACTCTGTGGTTTGTAAAGCAGAAGCTTATCATCTAAAAATTCTGGATGGTCAAGGTCAAAGTGTTAGCAGGAGTATAGACTTCCTTCTGCGGGCTGTAAGGAAAAAGTCTGTTCCACGATGCCCTCCTAGCTTCTGGCGGTCTGCTGGCAATCTCTGGGATTCCTCCTCATAGATGCATCACCCCAGTCTCTCCCTTCATGATGACGTAGCATTCTCTTTGCCTGTCTCTGTGTCCAAATTTCTCCTTTTTATACAGACACAGTCCTACTGGCTAGGGTCACCCATCTGACTCATCTGCAGACTCTATTCCCAAATAAAGATACATTCATAGGAACTGGGAATTAAATCTTCAATAACTTTCAGTTCAATTCAGTTCAGTCACTCAGTCCTGTCCAACTCTCTGTGACCCCATGAACTGCAGCACGCTAGGCCTCCCTGTCCAACACCAATTCCCAGAGTCTACCCAAACCCATGTCCTTTGAGTCGGTGATGCCATCCAACCATCTCATCCTCTGTTGTCCCTTTCTCCTCCTGCCCTCAATATTTCCCAGCATCAGGGTCTTTTCAAATGAGTCAGCTCTTCGCATCAGGTGGCCAAAGTATTGGAGCTTCGGCTTCAACATCAGTCCTTCCAATGAACTCCTAGGACTGATCTCCTTTAGCATGGACTGGTTGGATCTCCTTGCAGTCCAAGGGACTCTCAAGAGTCTTCTCCAACACCACAGTTCAAAAGCATCAATTCTTTGGCGCTCAGCTTTCCTTATAGTCCAGCTCTCACACCCATATATGACCACTGGAAAAGCCATAGCCTTGACTAGACGGACCTTTGTTGGCAAAGTAATATCTCTGTTTTTTTCAGGGAGACAGAATTCAAGCCATAGCTTTATCCATCCCCAGTCTGCCCCTCAGCATCAGCCTGAGTGACTCCTTTAACATTATCTTTTCATTTTTTTTTTTAAATGCGTTTATTTGGCCATGCTTGGTCTTAGTTGTGGCATGCAGGTCTAGTTCCTTCACCAAGGATTGAACTCAGATCCTCTGCATTTGGAGTGCTGAGTCTTAGCCACTGGAGCACCAGGGAAATCTCAATAATGTCTTATATGTTATACCTCTGTTCAAAAATGTCCAGTGGTTTCACAATTCATTCAGAGAGAAAACCATACTCCCTGATGGTCTACACATCCCTCCATGCTCAGCTCCTCCCCCAACTCTCTCTGCTCTGTTTTCCTCTCCTATTTCTCCCCTTGCTTGCTTTGTTCCAATTCTTTGGCCTCATTGCTTTTCCTTGAACCTAAGACAAGTGGAGGCCCCTCAAAGTCATGGTACTTGCTGTTCCCTCTTCTAACTGGGCTATTCTCCCACTTATGCACTTGATTTGTACCCTCACATTATTCAGACATTTATTCAAGTATCTCCTACTCTGAAAGGCTTTCCATGAACAAAATTAAAATTCTAAATCAAATTAGCAGTGAAAGAGCCCTTTATCCTCCTGACTCCACCCACTGCCAATTGATGCCCTGCTCTGTCTCCTTTTTCTCCACAGCACTTTTGATATATTTAGTTATTTGTTTTCCTCCACTAAAAAGGCAGCTTACAAAGAGCACGTGTTTCGTCACTTTGATTCAATTCCATTTTCTGTAATTCTCTGGTACAAAGTAGGATTTCAATCAATAGGTTCTGAGTAGATGGTTGAATGAATGAACTCATGAATGAATGTGTTTCAAACGGAGCCTTTTACATAATGAGTCCTAAATAAGTATTATTTATAATTCTTATTCTTAATTAATCTTTCCCCAAATAGTTACTGCTGTGATTAATTTTCTATATGCTATTTTTCTTCTTTCTTTATTCTGCTCTGGAAATTTCTAGCTCAAAGAGAAAACCATATTCAATGAGAAGGTAAGATCTAACATTCGAAGTAAGTGTTAGTCGCTCAGTCGTGCCCGACTCTTTGCGACCCCATGAACTGCAGCCCACCAGGCTCCTCTGTCCATGAGATTTTCCAGGTAAGGATAGTGGAGTGGGTTGCCATTTCCATCTTTAGGGGATCTTCCCAAACCAAGCATCAAACCCAGGTCTCCTCCACTGCAGGCAGATTCTCGACTGACTGAGCTACAAGGGAAGTCCCTTGTTCAAAAGTGACAATGAAATTGATAAACTGAAATGAACACTCTGAAAACCTAGACTCACTGAAAGTCAACAAACTAGAACCCACCTAAAAGATGAACACCAAATTCTTCCATCCTTTTATTTTTCAAATAAAAAATATCTACCTTCACTTGTGTGGACTTTTTCTCTCCCTTCTAAGTCTCAACACAGAGAAGGTGCCCCACAAGATCCACCTATTCTTATCATTCATTCTGTATCTTGACTTATCCCTTCTCAAACCCTTTAGGATTTTTACTTCTCCTAGGCATTTAACGGAGAAGGCAATGGCACCCCACTCCATTACTCTTGCCTGGAAAATCCCATGGATGGAGGAGCCTGGTAGGCTGCAGTCCATGGAGTCACGAAGAGTCGGATACAACTGAGTGACTTCACTTTCACTTTTCACTTTTATGCATTGGAGAAGGAAATGGCAACCCACTCCAGTGTTCTTGCTTGGAGAGTCTCAGGGATGGGGGAGCCTGGTGGGCTGCCGTCTATGGGGTCGCATAGAGTTGGACACAACTGAAGCGACTTAGCAGCAGCAGCAGCAGGGCATTTAAGGGTTTCCCAGATGGTGCTAGTGGTAAAGAATCCGCCGGCTAGTGCAGGAGATGCCTGAGACAAGGGTTTGCTTCTGGGTTGGAAGATCTCCTGAGGAAGGGCATGGCAACCCACTCCAGTATTCTTGCCTGGAGAATCCCATGGACCGAGGCGCCTGTTAGGTTACAGTTCACAGGGTCACAAAGAGTTGGACACGACTGAAGTGACTTAGCACCCACGCACACAGGGCATTTAAGTCTTACTAGTTTTAAATTATAGTTAATTGCACTTGTTCTCACTTTTTTTACTAAATTCTGTTTCATAGAGGCCAAGAAAATGTATTTTATCCTATGTTGTAGCACCTAGTTTGAATGAGTGATTCAAAAAGGTTTTGAATAACAACAACAACAATAAAAAAAAAAAAAACCCTAGTTTTAAAGCACAAAGGACACATACTGATTTTTTTTATAATTGTGAAAAATAACCAGGAAATAACCCCTGTTCCTGTAAGAGGAGGGCATTAAATTAAATACATTCTTTTTTGTTAGTAAACCATTAAAAACTCTACCAACTCTTTGCATGAGGAAAACCTTGGACTTAGTCCATCTTTTCTTGTCTCTTCAGCACTCTTATAAAAGGTAAGAATGTGATTTTTATTTCCTTTATTTCACATTTATCATCTATAAAATCAAAACAATACTTTCTTTACTTATAGGGTTGTTTGATGAGGTAATTAATTATTGTATAATGCATTGTAACTCCTAGAGTAAAGGTTTTATGTGCGTGCAAAGGGGTATTATTCCAGGAGAGTTATGACATGGCTCATCCTTGGCTTGTGGGTGGAGTAGGTGGGGTGATGTGATAAGATAGCAGCTGAACAAACTTCACAAAATTAAGAAACAGGGAGTTCAGACTTGCATCGCGGAAATTTGGTTGAGAGCTCACCTCATTGATACTTCTGAGGGAAGGGCTTTGGTGTTGTTGTAAGACTGACATAAAAGGGCAGATGTCTCACACATCAATTTTGTCGTTGGAAAAAAATGAATCAGTTTCAGTAGCTTCAGAGATAAGCATGACAAGACAAAACAAAACTAAAGCAGATTGCCTTCAAAATTGAATCCTTTCATATCACCTTATCATTTATTCTTTCAGTAAATATCTCTTTAGTGCCTCTTATGAGTTAGACCCTAGTCCCTTTCCCTGTGAAGTTTTTATTTATATTCAGAAAGACAGACACAAACAAGGAAATATGCAGTGTGTAGGGTTGGAAGTAAGACTTACAGGAACGTTACCATGAAAATAAAGCATCCGTTGTGGCTAAGGGTGGAGGTGCTCTTACATATTAGAGGGGCCAGGAAAGACCCCATGCATAAGGGGACATTTGAGTAGCATTTTAAAGGAAAGGAGTGAGCCCCATGGGTAGCTGGGAAGACACACTCAAGCGCCATTGTGGAAGCTCACGTAAGGCCGTGTTACATGTTTGTAAGTTCCTCTTGCTGCCACCAACTCTCTCTTCTATTAATAGATTTTTAGCCAATTTACACATCTTCACTTAGTTTTTGGGAGAATTTGGTTAGCATGTAAAGACATTATAATTCAATAGTATTGTTCATTTTGTGTGCTAAATTGCTTCAGCCGTGTCTGACTCTTTACTACCCCATGGACTGTAGCCCGCCAGGCTCCTCTGTCCATGGGATTCTCGAGGCAAGCTTATCATGTGAGTTGCCATGCCCTTCTCCAGGGTTCTTCTCAACCCAGGGGTCAAACCTGTGTCTCTTATGTCTCCTGCATTGGCAGACAGATTCTTTACCATTAGCGTCACCTAGGAAGCCCAGGTTCATTTTAGTTGACAAAAAATAGTTGGGCAGCTAAGTTTGGGAGTAATTCATCCTGAAAATAAAGTAAAACACACAAACATACACATAAAAATATCCTTTCCCCCATCTTCTGTTTGTATTACACTTTGGTATTTGTCTATCATTGGAGAAAATTAAAGTCAAGGATGAGATAAGAACCAAGTATTAGTCAGCAGCATGGTGCGATGGATAATTCCCTGTCAGCAAGGGAAGTCCTCTGCTCCAGTGCCCTTCGCGGAAGCAGAGCGTGAGTGCCAAGTCACCGCAGTCGAGTCCGGCTCTGTGCTACCCCATGGACCTGTAGCCCGCCAGGCTCCTCCGTCTGTGGGATTCTCCAGGCAAGAATAGTGGAGTGGGTTGCTGTGCCTCCTCCAGGGAATCTTCCCAACCCAGCGATCAAACCCATGTCTCTTGTATCTACTGCATTAGCAGGTAGGTTCTTTACCATTAGCGCCACATTGAAGCAGAGGTGTGGGTAAATTTTTTTTTTTTTTTTAAGGACAAGTGGTCTTTATATTAGTAGGACCCTTTAAGTTCATTTTACTAGTGATTTAACAGCTTACTGTCTTTAATGGATTTGAGTAAACTTTAGCCAGATCTATGCATCACATTGCAAGCCCACAACCTGCAAAGGAAAAAAAATGTAGTCAGATTTCTTTCATTTTGATAACTGGACTAAAACTTGTTGTCTGATCTAAGTCAGTCCAATTATTTTTCTTTGATTCCGTCAGACCGGGGACTAAAATATTAGAGCAAATAGGTAAGTAACCTCCAAATTCACGCTGTTTTTCTTTTCTCTTTCTGGAATTCAGGAGAAGAAAGGAAGAGTCTTTTTAAAATGCCAAGATTTGGGTATATTGTGCAATTCTCTGGCCTTGATTTATATGTGTTACAATAACTTTAAAATTGTTTTTTTTTTTTTTTTCTTGCATCTATAGAAAGTAGAATAGACAGGTGGAAAATACTGCTGGCCAAATCATTATGACTATTTTACATATAAACAATGAATTCATCACCTGTAGGATTTATCTCGAGGAGCAGTGGTGGTTAGAGCAGAGAAGTCTTGTCTTTTTCCTTACCTTTCTCCATTCTGTCATCCTTTGATTTACTCTCGAGTCCTAATCTTAGATGTGTTGTGGAGTGGTTCTCACCCCCGTAGTCCACTCTTCATTTTGGTAGCCAGCGCTCCCAGGCAAGGCAGGGAGTGGCAGAGACAGGGTGCTCTATGCTTACATTTACTCTGAAACCCATCTGCCGTTTGTTCATATATAGCTGCACTGGTAATATTATTAGCATTTGCATAAAAGGGAAAACCTTGAGGCTGTTGCTAAAGACCTGTGACTTCCTACTTACTTAAAATGACCTGCATCTTTTTCTTGCCTTTGTTTCTATTCCCAGGAGCTTTGCAAAACGTTTTAACCAGAAGTCAAGTTCGTTGTGGTTTCCGAGTGTGTTTTGTAAAAATTGTGCGATTGTGATGTGAGAAACACATATTTCTGATAACCGAGGCAAGATGTAATGTTTGAGGGCTTACCAAAATTAACTATGCCCACGATAATGGAACTCACTCTCCAATGCGTGTACAACCGCATACGGCTCTAAATGAGGCTTCTCCACATTGCATTATTTCTAGCTAAATTAAGCACAGGTAATTTTGTTCAGAAGTCTGGGTTTTTGGCAATGTAACATAGTTTATTACCTTTCTCAAAATTGGTTCAAAATTACTTAAGTACTTGTTCTATACTCCTAATGGTTATGCTAAAGAAAGAAACATCAAGGCATGATCATTTCACCTACCCAGTTTATCTGTTGGTAATCTTCTAGTGGGGTTCCGTGGTAGCTCAGCGGTAAAGAATCCACCTGCAATGCAGGAGACCCGTGTTTGATCCCTGGGTTGGAAAGATCCCTTGAAAGAGGAAATGCAGCCCACTCCACTTCTTGCCTGGAGAATCGCATGGACTGAGGAGCCTGGTGGGCTACAGTCCATGGGGTCGCAAAGAGTCGGGCACAACAGAAGCCATGTAGCGGCAGCCATCTTCTATTCATTCTTTTTGTCTTCTGTTTCAAAGCAACACATAAAATGAAGCAATGTGCAGAACTGCTGATATTCATAGGCTGCAAGGAAATACAAGTATCTGGAGAAAAATGGAAAGCACCATCAAAGGTGTAATGCTTCCAAAGCTTCTGAAGTTATCCCAGGTTTTCATTCCATAGTTAAGGCAAGGTCATAGGTTAGATTCTTATGTGGACTGGCTATGTCTTTGTCTAAACTCTGGGTCCATCAAGGAAGAGGCATCACTTTTATCATTTGGAAAGCCAGCTGTTGCTGTGTCTTTTCTATCTTCGGAAGAGGAGTTACCGTTACACCCAAATCTTTGAAATTTTGACTCTTTAATTTACGCTGTTAGTCGCTCAGTCATGTCCGACTCTGCGACCCCATGGACTATGTCCCACCAGGCTTCTCTGTCCATGGAATTTTCTAGGCAAGAATATCGGACTGGGTTGCCAGTCCCTTTTCCAGGAGATCTTTCTGACCCAGGGATTGAACCCAGGTCTCCTGCATTGCAGGCAGGTCCTTCGCCATCTGAGCCCCCAGGGAAGAATTTACGCTGGAATATGTGATATTTTGGAGAAGGAACTGGCAACCCACTCTAGTATTCTTGCCTGGAGAATCCCATGGACAGAGGAGCCTGGAGTCCACGGGGTTGCAAAGAGTCAGACACGACTGAGTGATTAAACCCCACCGTGTGATATTTTAGAACTACAGACACAGTCTTGGTCATACATTTGCATTCATTAATTCAAAAGGAAGGCATTGTTTTCTAAAACAAAACACAGCATTTATGGGTATATGGGTAAGATGCTCATTTTGCCAAGACCCAGTTTTTTAACGACATGTTCTCTCCTAAAGAATTGGTGAATAAGATCGCTATCATCAAGGCACAATGTATTTGGATTCTAAGCTTCAAATACACAGGAGACCAACTGGGTCACCCGGTACGACCTAATTTCCTGACCCGGGCTCTCTCTTGCTAACTTTCCATACTTGGAAATAAATTGCAAATTCGAATAGGGAAAGAAAAGAAATCCACCCAAGAGCTGTTAAAAAAAAATGTATCTATGTAGTAAATCTATGTACCACTGCGTAATTATAATAACATAAACAAATCCACTATAAGGACATTCACATCAGACCTAATTTCATGCTGAACTATTATAATGCAATTAAGAGCCTCATAGTCCTGTTTTAATTAAGCTCTGTTGTGAAATATGCAGCATTTGAACCTGTTCTGACCTGTTTCGTCTACCATTGAATTACTGCCTCGACTTGTTTTTCTGCTGAACGATGAATCTCATTTAAGGATTACTGTTTGCAGCCCTGGCATTTGGTGGGTTTTTCTGTGCTTTTATGCCTCCAGATCCAGGCCAGTTTTAACTCCTCAGAAATGCCCTACACATGGTCTCTTGACTCACCTGTCTCAAAAGATTTGTTAACTCACCCTGGGCTTTTGTGGCAATAAAGGAACAGATTTGATAGGTTTAATGAAAGAGATTTTAGGTGACAGGAGAGTTCACTTGTGGAGCTAACTTCAACTTCTGTAGGACAGAGTCAGTATCTACTGGCCTATCCTTTTGCAGAAATACTAAGTGAACTCCAATTTTCCGTGGATATTACTTAGTTTGCCTACTAGTTTAACCATTACTCACCAGAAAATGAAAAACAAAAGCATCTATATAAAATGCACTTTATAGAATAATCAGATCCTACTTCCTTCTTTTTATCTCTCACTTAACTTTCGGCAAGAATGTCTAGATTGTCTGGTATTTGCCTTAACGAAACCTTCCCTTCCTCGATTCCGATTGCCTGGAATAAAACTAAACAGGAAATATTACAGGTGAATGTCTAGCTTGGTGCTCAAATATCAAGCCAGTCTGCTGAAGAGCCTGTTACCCAACAACTAGCTTTAAAGAAACAGAGTGAAAAGTCAGGAGAACAGAGTTTCAGGCAATCATGTCCACCCAGCTAGTTTATTTGGAAATGAGCCAAAGGGCTTAAGAAAAATCAAACAGTGATTGCTCCATCACGCCTCACCTCTGTGTCCATCCTCTGTTCTGCCTCTCTCTCAGTTTAGTTCTTGTTATAAAACATCCATGTTCTGCTTTTTTATTTTTTATTTTTTTACCTTGTCCTACTTTCTTAACCCTAGGGAGGATTTTAAGAAGGTTTCAAAGCTAAGCATCCCCAATTGCTTCAGGCTGTCTTCGGTTGTAAGTCAGAATATAAAGCAATTACCCGGAGGGTAGGATGTGTTGGTGGCCAATGGGAGAGTGTTCCCTAGATCACCAGGTAACTGAAAATATTCTCTTCAGGGTGAACATCTGGTTCAGATTCTTAACCATTTCTAGTGAGGTTTTATGGGTCACTCTCCCTTTTCCTTTTCCAAAAGGTGCGTACTCGTAAAGCACAAATAATAGGGTTTAACTTGATCCACATGCCACCGCTTCCCTGGTAGCTCAGACAGTAAAGAATCCACCTGCAATGCAGGACATGGGTTTGATCCCTGGGCTGGGAAGATCCCCCTGGAGAAGGGAATGGCTGCCCACTCCTCTATTCTTCTCTGGGAAATCCCATGGACAGCGGAGCCTGGAGGGCCACAGTCCATGGGTTGCAAAGAGTTGGACACGACTGAGAGACCAACATACACATGCCTGTGGACACGTGTTTGATGATCAGATCTTAAGGACTGCTGGATGGAAATTCTGGAAATGACCACAGTTGCTTTAGTATTAGAACTGTATGGTCCAAAAAATAAGTAAATAAATAAACAAAGAGAAAAACATCAGTCTTTTTTTTTTTTTTTCCTAATGAATCTCCTATTCAAAGAAGCTTGGGAACTTTCCATGGATATTAATAAAACTAAATAGCTGTAGTAATTCAGATGCTGCCTCTATTTTGATTTTCTATGACAAACGACACTGTATCCTTTTTGAGTCACGAAGGATGTTTGCAAAGTTCCTGCTCGAACCAAGGATAGACAAATCTTCCCATAGTTCTTTCACAGGCACACTTCACTGAGGAAAAATTCAGCATGCTCAAAAATTCAGAAAAATTCAGAACCATGTTCAGACACAGTTTCATTCCTCAGCCACACACTAACGCACAAAGACAGTGGTCTCTGCAATCAAACATATTACCACGTGCTGTAATCAACAGTTACATTGGCTTTAGAGTCAGATCAATTTGGGTTCAAATATCAGAGCTACATGATGATTTGTAGCCCCGGGGGGTCACTGTGATATATACGCCTCTTTCCCCCACCTGAGCTAGTTGAGAAAAACTAAGCAAACACAGCAACCAGACTGAAGGAGAGAAAAATGTCAGCCTCTTGTCTACTAAAGCTGTTTGGAAGATGCAGCTCTCGATTAGCAACCAAGTGGGCTTGGTAACTCATTACCCCATAAGGCAGGAGCTGGAAGGAGAGTCACGCTCAGAAGAGGCTGCTCTTGTTAAGACTTGACTATGAACAGGCAGAGGATGTGGGTGCTTCCTGGATACAAAAAACAAAAAAATGAGAGAGAAGGAGCAAGGGAGCTACTCTGAGTTCTTGCTCCAAAAACACCAAGGAGGAGAGTAAGAAAATCTTATGGGTAAATCAGAGGTTGAGGTATAGGATTATTTCTTAGTAAATAGTATCATCATACAACTGTCTTTGGGCAAGTTACTTAATATTTCTGAACATCAGTTCCCCTGGCTATAAAATGGGAATAATAATACCAACTGAGAGAGTTGCAACATAAACAGACAAACAAGGGTGTGTATGTGTGTGAACTGTCCACCCCCGGGCCTACCACTCAATCACGCTGATTTAATTTCTAGTCTGGGTGGTGGTGGTTTAGTTGCTAAGTTGCGTCCGACTCTTTTCGACCAAAAGGAACTGTAGCCCAGCAGGCTCCTCCGTCCGTGGGATTTCCCAGGCCAGCATACTGGAGAGGGTTGCCATTTACTTCTCCAAGGGATCTTCCCAACCTCGGGATCAAAGGAGTGTCTCCTGCATTGCAGGCGGATTCCTTACCGCTGAGCCACCAGGGAAGGCTTTCCTTTCTAGCCTATCCAGCCATTCTCGTCCTAGACTCTAGATCAGTTAGGGATGTCTCTGGGTAGTAGGCAGTTCACTCCCCTCTTTTCTCAGACTAGAGTTGGTTGAGAAGGAGAGGGGGAAGAAGGATGTGCATATCAAAAGCAATAAGAGCTATTTCTAAAAACCTGCTCTGCACAGTTTACTACCCAAAGTTTCAAGGTCACGTTCTAAAAGGAATCAGCTTCCAAAGCAAGAGTTGCTCCTTTTCAGACATATGCAGACATCTTCAGAGTCTTGTGGCGCGCCTGTACTGCCAGCGCTGCAGCGTGGGTGTGTTTCCTCCCGCGTCTCCAGGACAGAGAGACTTCCATCCAGCAAGGCTCCTGGCTAACTCCTGTATCACCAAGTTCTTCATAGAATCAGCTGAAACCCCCTATTTCTCCAGGATGTGCCATGCTATTCCCATCTCATTTCTTTTGCCTAAAGTCTATCCTCTTGCCTCCAAAGGCTGGGAGATATCAGAGATGTGTGTGATACTTGACCTGGAGCTCTTGGAGCCAGCAGGCTTCAGTTCTGCTCCTGGTTCAGACTTCAGCTGTGATCCTGGCTCTGGGAGGGGCTGGAAGAGCAGCGACACCCACCTCCTGATTTGACCAGGGCATGCGCAGTGTTGCTAAACATGCCCACCAGGTGATCACACAGATTGAAAAATAAATACATAAGTGGATTCACATTCCCATTGTTGCTGCCATGGCTTTGACATAGTTTATTAAATGCTTTCTTTAGAAAAACGTTTTTCCAAACCTGTCCTGCCTGCTTGCCACGCCCCCATTGCAGCAGCATCACTGGTTAGTGGTACCCATGCTTGTTGCCACCGTTGAGACGTCTGTCACTCAAAGCTCACATCTAGCTAGCAACTGAACTCTGATCGTTCTGTCTCAGAAAAAGAAATCATTGACTCTGTCTCCAATTCAACTGCCACTCCCCCAATGCAGGGTCTCCTCCTCTGCTTTTGGTGAGATGATCTCCAATCTATCATCTTTCTAATCTACCTGTCACTCCGCCTTTAGCTCTGCTACTCTAAAATACAAGTCAAATGAAGCCTGTCTTCTACTCAGAAAACCTCCAGCCTTCTCCTCTTTATGAATTACATTACGAATATCTTAGCAGGGTATCCTGTGTCTCCACAGTGCAAATGATGTTTCTCGCCTTACATCCTGGTTCTCACACCTGCCCTTCAGTCAGGTCCACTGGACCATGGATTGGCCCTTGAGCCCACCATGCATTTTGCATCTCAGTGTTGGACACACCCTTGGCCCTTTTCATACATTTTGAAATCCCAGTAGGATTTTGAGACCCAAATCAGACCTCACCTCCTTGGTAAGATTCCTTCTGTGCGCTCATCACAGTTACATTGGCTTTAAGTTAAATGTATACTAGTCTCTTACTGTGAACTTCTGATAGATCCTGAAACTTGTCTATATTTTCTGAAAAAACTAACATAGATGGATCCTCAATAAATGTCGGTTTTTAATTGTATCCAACTTTAATCTTTTATTTCATTCAAGCTATTTAAGACATTTATCACTTCTTCACCTGTTCACCTAGATTTTAATGTTACTTTTTCATTTTCAAAGAAAAAGCTTACCAGCTTTTTGTCAACTAGAGACTTGAATTAAATAATAATTGGCCAGAACTTTCCTTTATATTATTTAATCTTTCTATATTTTTGAGTGTTGAAAGTACTTGCAAATCATCTTAGGAGTTAACATCGAGGAATATGTTTGACATGAACTTTCTGCCACAACAGATAAATGCCTTCTGACTCAGAAGGAGCCAGTGAAGAAATAAATCAATTGAATAATTTCCTTTACTTACCTCTGAAATAACTCGAGTATGTGAATCGGGAAACTGAAAATTTTAGAAAGCATTTTCTATAGCTCAGCAGTTGCAGGAGAAGATGGCAAAGAAATCTGGAGACGAGAAGGTTTATCAGCCTCAAAAAATTTTCTGGAGCAGTATAATCTAATCTTTCATTGCCAGTGTTTTAGACAAGCAATAAAGCAATATCTTTTGAATTCATTCATAGTTCAGTTAACTTTACTGAAGGCCCCACAAGGAATGCTGTCTTTAGACAACGGAATTGTCACAAACTAAAGTGGTATGTGAACAAAATACGCAAAAATCCTGCCCTGTGCACTTCTGTAAAATGTATCTTTATCTTGCCCCCTGTTTTGGTGATGCCAGAGACTTAGCTTACTACAAAGAAACAAAAAAAAGAGCAAAGATTTATCTTGGATGGAAAAGCACAAACACCCATTCATAAAGCCATTCGTAAGCATTTTTTTTAATCAACACTGTCATTGTCGCAGCCTGCTTGATCTTCCTACTTTGGGTTAATATGGAAGCCAATTACAGCTTCATCTGTGTAGAATTAACTTTACGGAGCACACACCGGGGATTTGTCTTTCTTCACTATTTAGATATATGTCATAAAAATATGCCTGGAATGGAGGCAGAGGCATTGCAGATGGCAGAGACTCTCAGATTTATTGTAGATGCATTTAAAATTGGTTCTGCTCTTGCCAGAAGTTAATTAATTTTTTTCTCTCCTCTTTTCTGGGGCTGGGGGGTTGGGGGGGGGGTCTCTGTGTCTCACTAGGTGGCAGTGTATGATTATATCTGGAAAAAGCATGGCGTCCAGTCCAGCATCTCCAGCTGTGACCTCCAACAGCACAGTGAAATTTCTGTGACTGCACTTGGTCCAGGAGGTATTACTTCTCATGTAGCTGTGTACACCGTTTATCCCAGTGGGTTCCAAGAGCTATACCGCCATTTTCTTAGGCTCCCTAGCGGTGCCATTGTTGAGGTGAGTATACATGAAAAAATTTTAATGCAAATGCCGTGTATGTCGTCATGCATGCAAATATGTGGGTGTATTTATACTCAGTTTTAAAGCTTCAAAATTAATTTGCAAACATATTATAACTGATGCTTCTAATTCCGTATAGGACTTGAAGATGTATTTTAATGTCTTCCTAAAGAAACGAAGTTACCACATAAGAAAAAAAAAATGTTTCTGGGCATAGCTTTTGGAAGAGAGGCGGGAAACAAATTACGTGAAATAATTCGGGAATCTGCCTGATAAACTTTGACCCAGTTAATATTTGGAAATACCAGCAGATTGATGAAGAAGAAATATGAGTCCATAGACACTTTGATGCAGCAGAAAAGTGCACAGCCCTTTGCTTAAATGCTCTTACACAAAATGAATGAGATGGTGCAGTTTCATATTTTTTCCATAAGATAAATCTGAAAAAAAAGAAAGAAAAGCCTCCATTTCCTAAATGTTTCAAAATTTTTATAGTAGCATTTGGCAAAGATCTTGGTTATATTTCCTTCTAAAAAGTCAAGGTCTTTTGATGAGCTGAGTTTATTTGAAAGAAAAAAAACAAAAAAACACAAAACCCTCTTACATCTCTTCATAGTCTCAGAATTCAAACTCCCAGGCATGTTGGAACCTGAGGTCCCCATTAGCATCAACAGTGGTGTTGAATCATGAGGTCAGAAAGTGTGTTATTTCCCATTATTTGATGGAGATAAGGGTGGAGGAGCAGAGTTCAGATACGTATCACATCTGATTCTCTGGTCTTGCTGGCATGAAACGCCCTTCACAGTGGCACAACGCTGTTGCTAAGAATTTGCAGCATGAGGATCTTTCCATTCCCATCACACTTTCCCTGTGGAGTTTAGCTATAGCTGTTTCTGTTATGAGGTTGATGAAAGTATGCCTTCATAAAAATCCCTTTGACTATAACCTTGAAGAAGTTTCTAACTGTCTAGAGCTCAGCCTTGCAGATTAGCGTGCTTCTCCTGTCTACAAAACCCAGCCCACAACGGTATTTGGTACTTGAGTGACTCTCTGAGGCTCTCAGAGAAGCAGAGGCGTGCTAGACCCATTGTCTCACCTGCCCTCTCCCTGATAGAGGAGGGGATTGTGCATATTGTAGCAAGGAAGCGGGTAGGCAGATGAGGACTAGGCCCCATGTAATTCTTTGGGGCTGAGGATCACAGGCTGCTACTGAGACTTCTGCACCCCTGCATGTGCACTAGGCCCTTGGTTTAGTCATTTCCCACTTCTCTGACTCCATCTTTATCTGTAAAACTGGGATATGAATATTTATGCTACCTGCCTCATAGGGATTTGGGATAGATGAATGAGATAACACTGGCAGCGTATTTTAGGTCTTTTTAAAAGGGGGGCACTATGCATTACACAGTGCTATGGGTCATGCTCATGGCATTCTTGCAGCAAGAATACGGGAGTAGTTGGCCATTCCTGTGCTGCAGTCCATAGGGTCGCAAAGAGTCAGACATGACTTAGTGACTGAGCAACAACAACGTGGATCGTGCATGATTAAAATCATTCAACTTTTAAACATTTTTTTCAAATGTAGTACCATTATGGTAAAAATAAGATAGCTTCTAGGAGGATTGCGAGATGGGGCAGGAAGTATTATTGACCTACCTGGTTTTGGTTGTCTGGGTTTTCCATGCTGTGGGATTATATAATGGTCGATTATGTGATGGTGGAAGTGTCTGGACCCCTTTAAGCCTGTTCCCAACTGAGATGTTAACAAATACAAAGCCAGCTTTTCCTCTTTTTTCAGATCCCAGGAAAGGCACAGGGTCCTGCTCTCTCTGCAGGCCAAGTCTAAAGCCCACCCACCTGTTTCTTTATACTTTAGTGTCACCTGTTCTCTCCACTCTGAAATCCACTTTGAAAGGATCTAGTCTCCTTGCCAGGTGGCTCAATGGTAAAAGAACCTGCCTGCCTGTGCAGGAGACATGGATTTGATTCCTTGGTTGAGAAGACCCCCTGAAGGAGGAAATGGCAACCCACTCCAGTATTCTTGCCTGGAGAATCCCATGGACGGAGGAGCCTGGCAGGCGACAGCCTATGGGGTTGCAAGAGTCGGATATGACTGAGCAGCACGGCAGCAGCCTCTTCGCAGCCTCTCTAACACTTTTTAGGAGTGCCTGTGTGCGCGCTAAGTCACTTCAGTTGTGTCCACTCTTTGTGACTCTATGGACTATAGCCCGCCAAGTTCCTCTGTCCATGGGATTCTCCAGGCAAGAATACTGGAGTGGGTTGTCATGCCCTCCTCCTGAGGATCTTCCCAACCAGGGACTGAACCCGCAGCTCATGTCTCCTGTGCTAGCAGGCAGGTTCTTGACCACTAGCACCACCTGAGAAGCCCCCTTTTAAGAGTACTAGGTCTTATTGTTCTAAACCTGTTTCCAGTACTAAACTGTGTCTCCCAGAGGACAGGAACCATAAAACCATACCAGTCCCAGAGCATGCTGAAGACTAGGCAGGTTTTCTTTCAGCCGTGTGACTGGCTATTCAACAATATTCCTACTTTCTTTTATATCTTGACCCCTTGCAGGCACAGTCAGACTGTTACTGGCTTTTTGAGCTACCAAACCTGAAACTGGAATGGATTTGAGACTTTTTTGGCAACTTCAGTGGGAAATGAAAGCCATGTATTATCTTTCCCAAAGATGTATGCATGGTAAAGAAATTTCCAACAGCACTTAGATAGATTATGCTTTCTGGATTAAAGAAA
The DNA here is from genome assembly GCA_006410635.1 of Cephalophus harveyi. Classification (NCBI taxonomy): domain Eukaryota; kingdom Metazoa; phylum Chordata; class Mammalia; order Artiodactyla; family Bovidae; genus Cephalophus; species Cephalophus harveyi. Next base: position 243,826 of record SJYT01050539.1, on the reverse strand, counting down.
CACCTATTCAGCTTTTCAAATTGTAGTTTATAAGTAGTCATCTACTTGGATTAAAGTTAACTTTTCCCTTTGAAAACAATCTGTGTAGTAGGCACATAGCTATTGCTCAAGGAAATCTTTAAATTGCCTTGAATTTTGGGATGCCAAGCTATACTACTTGACGAGTGATTATGCTCCATGAGATCTTTTCCATTAATGCCTATATCATGTGAATGGAGGGAACTTATACCTAGGAAGGGCTTCCCAGGTGGCTCAGTGGTAAAGAATCGGTCTCAATACAGGAGACCCAGATTTGATCCCTGGGTCTGGAAGATCCCTGGGGGAGAAAATGGCTACCCCCTCCAGTAAACTTGCCCGAGGAATCCCATGGATCGGAGATCCTGGCAGGTCAGAGCCCATGGGTTGGCAAAAGAGCTGGACACGACTGAGCGATTAAACAATAGCAAACACTTCGGAAGTGACTCACATCTGTTTATAGAGACACCTGTAAGTTCTGTGCCACATTTTAAGGGATATTCTGTTAGGGGAAGAAACAGAGGTAGCTCCCTCTGTACCCAATTCATTTACAAATTAGATTGGGAAACGAAAAGGAGTAAAATGCTTCGTCTTTATAACCTGAACTCTGTTCTCAGAGGTTTCACGGTGGTTGCTAAACAGGGTATCTCGGGTTCCGAGCTCCTGCATGTAACGCAGCTCTAGTTTGTGAAGACAGCGATTTCTAAGTCTCTCCTAATTCTGATACGAAATATAGGTCACGTATTAACCTTTTCTTTTTTCCCTCAAGAAAACCTTAGCAATTTGAGTTTTGAAGCAGGTTATCTGCCAGTTTTAAATTTTTTCGTGAAAAGCTCTGGCTTTGGCAAAGAGTAATTTCTGCACTAGAAAGGTCAGCTTTCATCAGGTGGGTATAGAAGTTATACTACAAACGATCCTTCCTATGGATTTATGTTCACCAATTTTTTTTTCATCCAGGTCTGTGTCCTGAGATGACACAGTTCTTACAGCGCTCTACATATTTGACTTTAAAAAATAAAATCCCCTCCATGCTCGTCAAAGATGGTCAGTGGTCTGTCAGGAGGTGAGGGCGTCTCCTGAGTTCTCTTTTCCCCAACCTCTCTGAGCCTGGGAGATTCCATGGACTCTCTGCAGAAGAATAGCTTTTAAATTAATTAATCAATTATTTACTGAAGTGTAGTTGACTTGCTATATGTATATACAATATATCTTATATATATATATATACACACACAATATACATATATATGCACAATATACATATATATGCACTTTTTCAGATTCTTTCCCTTATAGGTGATTACAGAATATTGAGTGTAGCTCCCTGTGCTATACGTAGGTCCTTGTGGCTATTTTATATATGGTAGTGTATATATGTTAATGCTTTGTCTCTGTTTCGCAGCGTGAGTTATTTTTGAAAGTACAAAGTGATTCTAAAGTTTTGAGTGCTACAAAACTTCGAAACCCAGGCAACACTGGTGCAGACTCATCAAGTCACAAATAAGCTTCTGGATCCCAGGGTATCCATTGCAATTAAGAAAGTCCTTGGAGCATTGGTTGGGGTGGAATGGGAAAAGGGTTTTTTTTTTTGTCATTAGAGGCAGTGTCGCCTGGTGGTCTGAGCGGAGAAGTGGGAGTCAGGAACCCAGAGATCTAACAGAGGCTCCAGGAGGCCCCGCTGAGCGGCTCCAGGCGAATTTCTCATCCTCCAGAGGACGGGCTCACCTACTTTGAATCTCCCATCTGAAGAGCTCCTTACCCAAGGCCTAGAGATACGCAGCAGGAGGCCTGATTCCTTGTCTGCAAAATGAGAATATTAATACTTGCCTAAATAACAGATTAACCAATTAGTGGTTATTAAGTGTTCTGCTGATAGAAAAAACAGCAGGAGAAGAAAGGTGAAAACAAAATCGGAACCACAATTTTATGATTAGATGGGTTTGACTTAGCTCGGGATTTTTCTCCTGCTTATGGAAGTGAGTGGCCATTGGTGTGAAGAGAAGGTGTAGAGGGACTAACCCCAAATCATATGACCCTCAGCGAGAAGGCACAGAGGAAGGTTTATCTTGCAAGCCTGCATGAAGCTTTGAGTAGGGAAGGAGGCACCACATTCTGTCTTTGAATCAGTGATTTGCACGGCAGAACATAATACAAATAACTGAGCATTCTCAGTTGTAACTCTTCTATTTTAATATCTTCCAGAAAAGACTATTTATTGTTTTTGGAAATTCCCGTATCTGTTTGTTACAATGACTAAGTTGCTGTGTGTGTGTGTGCGGGGGAGACAGAGAGAAATACACAAAAATGAAGAAGAGAAATCAATAGGAAAATACTGAAAACTTGGGGTCTGCAGGAATTATATAAATTGTCGAGAATTTCTCTATCCAATTTTTCCTTCTGTTGAAAGTCATTGTCCATGAGAAGGGGCAAAGCTGTTCCTGTGTTTCTCATTGTGCATAGAGAAAATATTAAAGAAAATATTGAAATCAACTGGCCTAAAGAAAATATTAAAATTACCCCATTTTTTACAAGTAGAAGAAAGTCCCATTTTCATTTCCCAAGTTTAGAAAACTTTACATTTTGTGCACAACACTTGCATGGAAAGATGCAGTAAGTTCTTGAGGCACAACTGCTTATAAGACATAATTGAAAATATACATAAAAATAAAGTAGTAACAGCAGTACTTATGACTTTGCATAAAATATTGCTAAAAATGTCAAGTACAGGATTGTCTTTTATTTTTGGTTCTCATATTCAAACTTAATAGCTGCCGCTTCTATTGATTTTTAAAAAATAAGTTCCTGATACTATCTTGCTACTTCTTTTTCCTAAGAATGATTCGTTATTGTGATAAACTGCAGAGGGACAGCACTGTATCGTATTTAAAACTTGGACCCCATTTTGAAAATCAAATTATGAAAAAGCAGAATGTAAGAGCAAAGAAGAATTCAGTTATCAGGCTACTATTACAATATAAGTTCACTTAGAAGACATTCTCTTATCATTCTACCATGAAAAGTCTTAAACAGAAATATTCACTAATCATTTAAATAAAAGTTAAATATATCAGAGATTTCTCTCCTTTTGAAAATTACTTGGCAAAATTATTATTTCCATATATATCTATCAAAATAAATGCTTTTGTTTGTTAGTAATGATTAGGTCAGTGCAACTTGCTGTAATGTGGTTTGCTTTTCACAAAACTAAGCAAGATGGTTCTCACTTCAGGCTTACTTTATTATTTATATATATAATTGGTAACCTGTAAGAGGAACAATAGCTTTGTTTTTTTAAAATTAGCACATTATAATTTTAAAATAAATGCAACAGATTTCAGACATATTTTCAGAAAATATAGCTAATACTTCTAAAAAGGTATTATTTGTCCTATTTTTATGGGTCAAAAATATAAATGCTAATGACTAAATTAATTTTGGTAAAAAGATGTGTATAAGAGACAGCCACAGGGCTGTCGCAGATGCCACCGTTTCACTTTCACTCATCTATATTTTTTCTTTATTGTACTGGAATTTAGAAACCATAACTTAAAAGGTAACCTAAATTTGAAAAAAATATTTTTATGCTTTTTATTTATTAATCATAAGTTGCTATAAATTTGGAAAAGTTTTGAGTTTTTTGCATTATAAATATATTTGCTTTTATTTTTTTTCCAGTTGTATTAAGGAATAATTGACATACATCACTATATAATCTTAACATAAAACACTGTGTTTTGATTTACATGTATTGTGAAATGATAAACATAATAGTTTCAACATTCATCATCTCATACAGATACAATAAAATGAAACTAACAAAATTTTCCTTGTGATGAGAACTCTTAGGATCGACTCTCTTTACAGCTTTCTTATCATTCAGCAGTGCTAACTATAGTTTTATATTTTATCCCTAGTCTTTATTTATGTTATACCTGGAAGTTTCTACCTTTTGTTTGAAACATATTTTAAACCCATGCTTCCAACAGTCAATGCTTGAGCTGAGCATTTCAGAATATGACAATACAACTAATCGGTGATTTTTATCTTGATTCCATTTGACAAGGCTGCCTAACACTGATTTCTTAAAAAGTCAAAGATAATTCACTCATGAAAAAAAGCCACAAAACCTTAAACATAATTATTTTTACTTGTATTTATGTATAGAAATATCATGAAAATATTTTGATACATTTTGTAATTGTGTCCATGTTATATCTACAAATGAATGATTTCTTTTAAGAATCCACAGATACAGAAGTATTAGATTTTCCTTTTCAGTTTATGGAACAAATTCTTCTATAATGACCTGAAACAATTATTGAAGGATAATACGGTTAAGCAAAGTAAAAATCAGCTGTCAGTTATTTTTACAAATTTGTATCCTATAAATTATTATAACCCATTTGTATTTAATAAAACATTGAGATAAAATCATTTAAGTTTATTTTATGTGCAGAATTATATATACTGTGCTGAAAGACACACAAGGCATGAAACAGTAACAGTGGCTTATTTTCTGAAGCAATCTTGACACTAATGCTAAATTACAACTCAGAAACATCTAGCATTTCTACCTTTATGAGAAAAGGCTTTTTACATATTTAACATAATTCCAGGGAAAATAAACTGGAATTATGTATAAAGATACATGCACTGTAACCAAAGGGCATTTATATTCCCCTGTAGAATACTTAGGATGATTTTATTGCCATTTTGTGTCATTTTCTAAAGGATATAAAATACAGTCAGTAAACAAACTAGACTTTGGATTTAAGGTGACAGCTGCTACTTCAGAAGCAATATTCAGATATTTAATCTTAAGAACATTGAATGTTCTTTATTTTTACAACCAAGTCAAGTATACTTTCGCAAAAATGAAAGGACGGTGTGCTTTGAGTTATACTTTTCACAGGGCTGGTGATCAACATAACCACCACTACTGACACCCCATCTTCACTCAATCCTGGAAAATAAATCCGAATGTTAGCCCTTATTTAACTGTTTGAGGAAATGAACATCCATGCTCTACTTTTTCAAAATGCAAACTTCCTTTCTCTTAAATAACGTTCATTCGATCTATTATTTACTCTGAGTGGCATATTGCTTCTAGTTCTATTTTTTTGTTGCTGTTGTTTCTATTTTTTTCTAGTTCTATTTTTGAAATCTACAATTGTAACCTAATGTTAAGACTCTTTACCCGTAGTTCAGGTACAGCTATCTGAATTTTGTTGGAGAAAACTTCCTCTCATTGTGGAGCCATAAAGAGTTCACCTGGCCCACCAATATTGCTAGTGAGTGAGTGCTATGCACACATACGTCCTGTGTTCAGCTTAGCACATTGAAACCAAATCTGTCTGAATGTTGTATCTACTGCATTATTCCTCTTCCTCAGCATCTTTATAATGACCGTGCACTAAAGGTTGACCAACATGTGTTTTGGGAGCTGAGTACAACCCCTTCTACCAGTCAGACGGCAAATAAAGTCAACTCTGTTCTTCTAAGTAGATACTTCAGGGTATATCCACCCTTATTAGTAGTCAATTCGCTATCTCTTTCTTAAGGTCTGTTTATCACAATTTCTAAGAAATCTAGGGGCTTCTTTATACCAAAGAGGGCCAGTCCTGCTTCAAGCACAAGACGCAAGGAACTCACACGTGCTGTCTCCATGGCCACGGGTGTTTCTATTGACCACCAGCTCCGTACATCCACATGGCCTGAACTCTCCTTGTCTTTCTCTGCAGAAATTCTTTGCTGGTCACACTGCCTGGCGATGCCGAAACTTGCGCTCTATTCGTTCACAATCATACGTGTATAACACTGCGCTCGTGGGGGCCTGAGCAGCTAGTCAAGTTCATGGTGGCTTCGGCCTCAGTCACATAATGTGCCAGATCTAGTTTCCCCGCCCCCCCAAAAAAGTTGATTGTAAGTGTTTTCGCCATTTTTAAAATTGCTTTTATGAATGGGTAACATTTGGAGTTTCTCGGGGCATTTTCATGGATATTCTTTATTATTTCTTAAGGCTAGATTCTGACAGTAGAATTACTAGGCCAAAGAATCTGAGAATTTAAGAGGATATTTATTTACAAACATATTTCTTATACACATAAATACGGTATATTCTCCAAATTGCCCTCCAGAAAAAGCAGGCCAATAGAAAGCCACCACTGCAGTGGATAGGAAGTTTGCCCAACATTTTGATAATCTTTCTGGCTATAGCTACGCAAACTGTGCTCTCTGTAACTTAAAGAGATAGTGATATGTTTGCACTGTGAGACCACATGGACAGCATAGTTTACTGTGACTTTCTGCCTTTGAAAAATGCTGTACGACTAGTTTTGGTTTTTTTTTTTTCAAAGCACAGCACATTTAAAGGCAAGCTCGCCATGAGAGCTTAGCTGTTTGCAATATTTATTTTCTAGCAATGTTTCTTCCCAGTAATCAATGAAACTCATAAAATAAGTATGATCATAATATTATTAGCTTATTTTTCTAACACAAATCATTTGAAATGTGACCCTAAACAGATACAGTAACTGGAAAGTGAATAGTCTTACCAACAGTTAACTGAGAAGTGACAACAGATAACTTTCTTTACTGATTATAATTAAGAATATATTATATTTTTATTCCCTCTTTTCCAAACCTATCAGGGCAAAGTATTATTTATTAATCTGATGTCTGTTCACATAGACATGCAGATCATTTTCTACAAGTACATTTTTGATATATTATGGTGGCAGTTGTGATGAGGATGAGGGGGATAGTTTAAAGTTTAGAAGCAAGTTTAAAAAACCAATAGAACACAGAAGGCTGCATGCTCTTGGTCCATGGCCCTCTGCATCAGGATACAGAAACCTTTCCAGGTAATTAGTCCAGATGATAACTGGGGAAGTTCCTCAAATCTTGAGCAAATAAAACCATGCCTGGTGCCATGACCCTCCTTGCCCACACCCTATGGACATTTTAGGAATCCCTGTTAATTAAGACATAGTACTGAGTTTTAAAAAAATCCAATAATTTATGTCCTAGAGGATAAAGTAATGATTGAAGTTCTTACTTTTGAATCAAACTCTCAATAACAAAGAAAGATTGTGAATAGCAGGAAACTTAGGAGAAAGGGAACTCGTCACTTTGAAACTTCTCATTCGGGTGATTGCCACCCCACTTGGTATGAGGAATGTGTATTTCAGAAATTCCAAGAACTACTGGTATGATCCATCATACGAGGATCTAAAAGGGAAGATATCGCAAGATGGTGGACCAAGCTCAGATGATGACTCTGAGTTAAACTTTTAGAGAGTCTTGATAAGAAAGAAGATGAAATAAATGCTGGTGTGGCACAGCATGTTTCCCAATAAATTTAGATTTAAAAAAAAGTGGACTGGGAAGAGCAAAGAAAGGGATATAGTGAAGAATTTAAAAAGAAAGAGATGGTTAAGAATGACAGGAAGAGAATTCCTTGGTGGTCCGGTGGTTAGGATTTGGCTGTCGCACTGCTGGGACTTGGGTTCAATCCCTGGTCTGGAAACGAAGATCCCAGAAGTCTCACAGCAGCCCCGGCTCCCCTGCCCAGTAGTGGATCTAATAAAAAGAAGAATGACAGGGAAGTGATGATGGAGAACAATTTTAGGGAACAGTGGGTGGGGGGCACTCTAAGAAAACCGGACAAGAGAGACTCAGCAAGAGAAGAAATGAAGGTGTCCAGATTTCCTCAACATTATTTAGCTGTAGACATCAAAGATCTAATCTATTTCTGCTTAATCACAAAAGGCTTTTTATTTACCCCACATGAGTGGGAATTACAACGGATGTTCTCTTCTGTATCCAGGGACATGCATTCAGTTTGCCAGTGTTGACATAGAGGGGGTCCCTGCCTTTCTCCTCAGGGTGGCCTTCAGTTCAAAAGGCCATAAGTTCTGGGGAAAACAGTCCTTCAGCAGAATTCTTGGAAATGTTACATAAGTTCAAGATGTAGGGAAGACAGATGAAGTCAGTGAAATTGATGATTATTATAAACAGCCCAAAAATAAACCCAAACTGTGTGTGACAAGTGAAACGGGATGTTGGCATGGCCGCTAGTTGTGCTCAAAGATAATTAGTCTTGTGTTTACAGAAAACTTCTCCGGGGACAATGAGTTCCTACCCAAAGGAATGTTGTCCGTGTTTTCCCCTGATATTTTTGTCTTCTCTCCATTTCATCACACAACGATTATTAAAAGCAAAAAGAAAACCCCAGCCTTGCACTTTATTTTGACCATTTTGGTTTCTGTAGGATTAGGATAATTCACTTTTCACATGTGTTTAGATTGCTGATTATGACTCTGTGTTCTGTGTTACTAAATATTATACAAATGCTTATTTATTTATATTTTTGGTGCATTATAAAATTATTGTCAAAGTCAGAGACAAATGGAACCAAATCAAACCTAAATTGAAGGCTCCTGTTAAAATGTGGAATTAGGTTAACAAAAAATGGCATTTCCAAGCTGTTTTTTTTCCCCCCTCAGGGAAAAAAAATGGGGGGAAAAATCACAACTTTTGTTCACTCTCCCTAAACATTTCTTTGAAACGTGGTAAATTAACATGTGCCATCTTGTTACCACTTTTCAGGTGTTTGGTGATATCGGTGGTTTAACGATTATCCCCAGGGAACTGGTCACAGCTATTCAGAAGCATCTAAGCGAAATAGACGGTACACTGGGAGACTCCCCGGATATTAAATCAAGAGAAATGAAAAAAAATTCTTTAGAATGAAAAAGGTATTTACCTGTGATTAAATATTTGCTCACTGCCATACGCCAGTGCCTCAACTAAGTGCTTTCCTGTTGTTTGCTTAAAGCTCCGCAGTGGTGCCCAAGTCATTGTGAGAAGACTACGTTCAGCTTCCTTTCCAATCTACTGCCTGATAATATGCACTTTCCTGAAAATCAGTAATCGGTGTTGGGAACAAAAGCTCGACTTCATGATCATCCCAAACGTGTTTTCAGAGAGCACAGAATCCTGCCAATCTTCATCAGCTTAGGAAGAGCTACTTGGCTACTGTAGAGTTTAAAGAGGGATAGAATATCATATCCCACGCTGTTCTACGGAAGTGTGTTCTTTCACAGGGGAATAAGTGGGATGGCTAGAAGAGGATATAGTGAAAGTGAAAGTGAAGTCACTCAGTCGTGTCCGACTCTTGCGACCCATGGACTCTAGCCCACCAAGCTCCTCCGTCCATGGGATTCTCCAGGCAAGAATACTGGAGTGGGTTGCCATTTCCTTCTCCAAGAAGAGGATATAACAAAGTCTAAATAAATCCCCTTTGTCCTTCACTTAGCATAAAATTTTCATTTTTTTTTTTTCCTAGAAGAAGTTTCTAGGGGGGAAAAAAAAAGGAAAAATTACATAACAATAAAAAAAAAAGAAAAACAAACCAAGTCACTTAAATGAGTTGTTTTGCAGAGCCTGTATCTTGTATTCTGAGATACCAGCAAACAACCTCAAACTGGCTGCTTCAGCTGTTGGGGCCTTACTTTCCCCCTCTAAGATCTTCCCAGCTCTTTCTAAGAGGATCAAAGTAGCTAAGCCCTCTTGCCAGTTCTTTATATTATTCCTTTTCCTCTTCACTCCCTTGCTTTTCTCTTTTCAGCTGGAGGTTTGGGATAAGATTTAGGATCACAAATGGACAATGAACTATCAGAGAGTGGATGGGTTATAGAAAATCCTGCATCTTTAAAAATCTCTTATGCTTTCTATAGAGCAATAATGCAGATGACACCTAGGTCCTCTGATCTTTCTCTGTGTTTTCGTTTTATTAGTTGGAGTATAGTTCTTCACAATGTTGTGTTAGTTTCTGCTGCTGCTGCTGCTGCTGCTGCTAAGTCGCTTCAGTCGTGTCCGACTCTGTGCGACCCCATGGACGGCAGCCCACCAGGCTCTGCCGTCCCTGGGATTCTCCAGGCAAGAACACTGGAGCGGGTTGCCATTTCCTTCTCCAGTGCATGAAAGTGAAAAGTGAAAGTGAAGTCGCTCAGTCGTCTCCGACTCTTAGCGACCCCATGGTCTGCAGCCCACCAGGCTCCTCCGTACATGGGATTTTCCAGGCAAGAGTACTGGAGTGGGACAACAAAGTGAATCAGTATATATGTGTGTGTGTGTGTGTGTGTGTAGCCTCTCCCTCTTGGTCCTCCCTCCCGTGACCTGCCCCATCTCACCCCTCTAGGTCACCCCAGAGCACTGAGCTGAGTTCCTGGTGCCACACAGCAAGTTTCCATAAGCTATCTGTTTTACACGTGGTAGTGCATATATGTAGATCCCCATCTCCCAGTTCATTCCACTCCCCTCTTCCCCCGACCTGTGTCCACATATCTGCTCTCAGCATCTGTGTCTCTATTCCTGCCCTGAAAATAGGTTCATCTCTACTATTTCTCTTGATTCTGCATACATGTGTTAATACACAATATTTATTTTTCTCCTTCTGACTTCATTTTGGATTAACAGACTCTAGGTCCACCCCCCTCTCTGCAAATGACCCAGTTTTATTCCTTTTCATGGCTGAGTGATGTTCCATTGTCTATATGTACCACATCTTCTTTACACAGTTGACTCTCAGTGGGCATTTGGGTTGCTTGTGGAAGCAAGGAAAAAGCTAGGACGTGGTCCTAGCTTTTGTAAATAGTGCTGCCTTTTTCAGGAAGAGTGAGCAGGTGTTTGGAGAGTCACCTCTCTCAAACAGAAAACAGAGTAAATTAGAGACGTCAAGTTTCATACCTATAATTGGGGAACATGAACACATCTGATCCTGGTGATTTTTCAACCCCATCTTCGATCGTTGTCTAGCTATGAGCATATCTTCAATCTTACATAAGGCATTTGCATTAAGGATTATACTAGATGTTCCCTCTATTGACAGAAATTAGCATATGCACATACTGACTATATTTTTCATCCTATTATCGAAGGCAGATCAACATATAATAATGCCTCTTTCAGTGTGAATATCAGTGCCATGACTTCTTGACTTCCTTACCTCCACTCCTGCTTGTAGCTCTGGTCACCAGCTACTTACTTCCACTTTTACTTAGTAGCTTTCTATTCTAATGATATGCTTTATTTTCCCCACTAGAGCATGAATTACCAGTGTGGAGAATTTTCCAAATGTATCTTCCTATTAACAGAACTTAGAACAATTCTTGGCCCTATGCAGGGCCCCAATAAATATTTGCTCTTGGGAAGATAGTGTGAAGGAGAAATCAGAGGGGTGGGTGATTAGGGCCAGATCTTTATTATGTTATCATTTATACTATAACTAAGAAGCCCCCCTGGGCCCAAAAGAGTGAGGAAAGGTATAGTAAATTCTGTGATGGACTTGTATCAGTACAAAATATACTGAGAAGAAATAAATGTATACATGTAAGCTGATTTCTGCATCTTCAACTGTATTTCATTCAGTTATTAGGACAAGTGGATAAAGCAGATGTAGTCGAACAAGTGAAAAGGTAATTCTTTTTTTTCTCACTGAACCATCATTTGCTTAACTGAATTAATAAAAGAACCTGTGACACAGTGGTAAAGAATCCGCTTGCCAATACAGGAAACTAAAGGGGCTTGGGTTTGATCCCTGGGTCAGGAAGATCCCCTGGAATAGGAAGCGGCAACCCATTCCAATATTCTTGCCTGGAAAATTCCATGGACAGTGGAGTCTGGTGGGCTACAGTCCGTGGGTTGCAAAGAGTTGGACATGACTGAGCGTGGATATATTTATTTTATACGTCTGTCACTTTTTTTTTGGCTGTACTCCATGGCATGCAGGATCTTAGTTCCTGGACCTAGGATCAGTGGAAGCATGGAGTCCTAACCACTGGACCATCAGGGAATTCCCATCACTTTTATTATTTATATTTTTTCTCACTAAAATGTAAGCTCTCTGCTTTAATTAGTGGTACCCTCTGAAGTCCTCAGCACAGTTCTTTGAACTACTCAATTTTCACTGGATGAAAGTATAAACTGATAAGCCAAGTTCCACTTCACTTTATATTGAAGTGTTGTACAACACTGAATTGAATGAACATTGCAGAGATCAGTAATCAATTGATAACTTTTTTTTTCTTTTGTTTCCTTTAGGAATTGGTGGTCTCAATGAAAAGGTAGGTGTAAATAAGAAAAACAATCTTTTCTTGCTCCTGTAGGATGCTCGTGGCCACAGTGTATTTCCTAATCCAAAAAGTCTAATACAACGTTACTGTAAAACAGAAGTTATTCAGTATTTTAAAGTCAAGTGTTTTGTTGCTCAAGTTGTTTGATAATTGTTTTCCTTGCCATTGAACTGATCTTACTGAGCATAAAGTGTTATATAATAGCTTCAACATATGAGTTAATGTAGCACTTTCATTAACATTTTGTGTGTATGTGTGGTGGGTAGAGATTAACTACCATGTTTTTTCAAGGATTCTTTCTTGTTGAAAAGGCCCACTCTAATGTTCATGGGCTCATGCTATAACTTAGTTCAACATTGAAATAAGATTTGGGTACTTGTCTTATCTCTGAAGTGAATATCCCATTTGCGTTGGAATTGAAACAATCTATTTAATTTAGATTTTTTTGGATGTATACACATGGTTAGTTTCTTAGTAGAAAAATAAGTAAAGGGAAAAAAAGGACTTTTTCTTCTTCTAATCAATTCCTCTCATTCCTGTGGCCTTTTACGAACTCCAAACATGGATAAGGAGAGAAAGGAGTGGTCTTTGTTAATAGATGCTCTATAAGAACAGAGTTCTAACATGAGCATCTTCAGTATAATGTTCTCTTTGCAGTGTACACATATTTATACAGTGTACACATATTTATACACTATGCAAAGTGTTACTTCAAAATTCAAGATAGGTTTCTAGGGGACTATATATCTATCAATTCAGCTATTTTTCTCAGTAAATTGAGGACAATTACAGTGCTAATAATTATTTTTCAGGAATCTCCTAGTAAAATAAGCTTTGCTTTATCTATAAAATCATGCATATTTCTTCCAATTATTTCATTGATAACTTTTTTTCTAATATTGCAGTTACTCACCAACTTGTGTCATTCACATTGATATTTTCCCTCACATAGAGCTAATACACAATACAGATTATAGTTATAATTGAAGACAGTAAATAAAAATGCTTTTAATAGATCATTTTTGCCAGTACCCATTGTGTTCTTATTGCTCAAATAGATTATCCACTTGAAATTAAATTCTATTAAGGAATAAAAATATAAATAAGAAGGAATTAAACATTTAAATGCTTGCTGTCAATTTAAAAGTGAGATCTGTTCAGTTTTCCTTATATTAAGCTCAGTGACAAGAGATAGATTACACTAAGTGTCAGTTAAGCAAGTAGATGAAAAATGAGTGATTTTCATCCTTCAGTTAAATATGGTGCTAAGTGGTATGTGCTGGCATTAAAAGCAAATTACTTATCACTTCAACAATCACAGCATGAGAGCATTCTATTGAAAGCTGCATTTCCAGTCTTTCTTGGTCCTCAGTTTTATTAAATAAATCAACTGATAATGGTTGGATAAGCAGAGGAAAAAGCCTGGATGGCATTATGACATTTCCATTTTATAAGCGCCTGTTCGAGATATCTCTAAAATGGTCTTTTGTAGTCACCAAGAATTCACAGTCACAACTACATACAAACCCACCCCCACACACCCACACCCGCACCCACACCTCACACACACTATATAATCACTCTAAACTCTAGTCTTGTCTGACTCTTGTGACCCCATGGACTATACAGTCCATGGAATTCGCCAGGCCAGAATCCTGGAGTGGGTAGCCTTTCCCTTCTCCAGGGGATCTTCCCAACCCAGGGATTGAACCCAGGTCTCCTGCATTGCAGGTGGATTCTTTACCAGCTGAGCCACAAAGGAAGCCCCCCCCCCCCCACAACACACACACACTATATATATATATATACATATATATATATATATATATATATAATGTCCTCTGATCCCGTTATCTATGTGAAGCACAAATTCCTTCTTCTACATCACTTCCAGTTGGCCATCTTGCTTAATCTTAGACACTTCTAGGCACAGGAAAGTCACCACTGCAAGTGAGAACTCTCATTACTATCACTACAAGGAATGCCTTCCAGTAGCCAGAACATAGTAGTTAGCGGATTTGAGATCCTTGTGAGGATCTGCCAACTATAACAGCTCAGAGCCTTGGCAAATGATATGTCTTAACTAAATTGTAGTTGACTGAGTGAAATCAAGTATGCCTCATCTTTTTAAAAATGTTGGAGAGGGTGTGGAGAAAAGGGAACCCTCTTTACACTGTTGGTGGGAATGCAAACTAATACAGCCACTATGGAGAACAGTGGAGATTCCTTAAAAAACTGGAAATTTTTAGAACAGTGTGGAGATTCCTTAAAAAACTGCAAATAGAACTGCCTTGTGACCCAGCAATCCCACTGCTGGGCATACACACCAAGGAAACCAGAATTGAAAGAGACACATGTACTCCAGTGTTCATTGCAGCACTGTTTATAATAGCCAGGACATGGAAACAACCTAGATGCCCATCAGCAGATGAATGGATAAGAAAGCTGTGGTACATATACACAATGGAGTATTACTCAGCCATTAAAAAGAATTCATTTGAATCTGTTCTATTGAGATGGATGAAACTGGAACCTATTATACAGAGTGAAGTAAGCCAGAAAGAAAAACACCAATACAGTATACTAACACATGTATATGGAATTTAGAAAGATGGTAACGATAACCCTGTATGCAAGAGAGCAAAAGAGACACAGATGTATAGAACAGTCTTTTGGACTCAGTGGGAGAGGGCGAGGGTGGGATGATTTGGGAGAATGGCATTGAAACATGTATAATATCATATAAGAAACGAATCGCCAATCCAGGTTTGATGCAGAATACAGGATGCTCGGGGCTGGTGCACTGGGATGACCCAGAGAGATAGTATGGGGAGGGAAGTGGGAGGGGGGTTCAGTATGGGGAACATGTGTATACCCGTGGTGGATTCATGTTGCTGTATGGCAAAACCAATATAATATTGTAAAGTAATTAGCCTCCAATTAAAATAAGTAAATTTATAATTAAAAAATAAAAATGTGTAAATTATTTTATTTTGAATACAGTGCATTTACACATATTTTTCTTCTTGTGACTGAGGAGCAGTTGGTGATGGGGGTGTGGGTGTACTCAAGAGTGAGGACGGCAACCCTGGGTACTCCCTTCAGGGATCCATGAAATGTTTCACTATCTCACATAGACAGTTAGGGTACCAAGGTTGGAAGTTGTTTAGTTTGCTTTACTATATATTTTGGCATATAGCAATTCTTCATTTTTTGGTAGCTTAATCTGTAAAGTTTATTTGTTGTCTTAAAATGTGGTATATTAAATTGTTTATCATTTCTCATATTTTGAAATGCCACTTTTATTATGTCATAAGCACTTAGAATTACATTGTTTTCCTAGAAAGTGTTGTTGTTGCATTGATTTATTGCATATTTTCACATTAGTATCAGACTCCGCTAATTAAAGTAGTTCATAGGTCTATGTTAATCAGGGACATCCTATGATTAAATTGCACACTGCCAAGAAAGACTTATGGGCAATATGAGCAGAATGAGAATTTAGAGAAGAGAATGCAAATGAAAAGGACACAACCTATGTAGGGGATATTTAGAGACTACATTAAGGTTTTTTTTCATATATTTTGAATTTTTCATAATAATAATAAATTAGGATGAGCAATGAGGCACACTAGAAAGAGGTAATACCAAATGTGATATTAAGTGTGAAAACAGCTCTACTTGATAGAGAAACTCTAAACACCAATATAAATTATTCTATGTTTAAAATGGATAACTAACAAGGACCTCTTGTATAGCGTATGGAACTCTGCTCAGCGTTATGTGCCAGCCTGAATGGAGGATGATTTCGGGGATAATGGATACATGTACACGTACAGCTGAGTCCTTTTGCTGTTCACCCTAAATCAACACAACACTGTTAATCGGCTTTCAGTTCAGTTCAGTTCAGTTCAGTTCAGTTGCTCAGTCGTATCCGACTCTTTGCGACCCCATGAATTGCAGCACACCAGGCCTCCCTGATCATCACCACCAACTCCCGGAGTTCACTCAAACTCACGTCCATCGAGTCGGTGATGCCATCCAGCCATCTCATCTTCTGTCGTCCCCTTCTCCTCCTGCCCCCAGTCCTTCCCAGCATCAGAGTCTTTTCCAATGAGTCAACTCTTCGCATCAGGTGGCCAAAGTACTGGAGTTTCAGCTTTAGCATCGTTCCTTCCAAAGAAATACCAGGGCTGATCTCCCTCAGAATGGACTGGTTGGATCTCCTTGCAGTCCAAGGGACTCTCAAGAGTCTTCTCCAACACCACAGTTCAAAAGCATCAATTCTTCAGTGCTCAGCTTTCTTCACAGTCCAACTCTCACATCCATACATGACCACTGAAAAAACCATAGCTGTGACTAGATGGACCTTTGTTGGCAAAGTNGCATACAGGTTTCTCAAGAGGCAGGTCAGGTGGTCTGGTATACCCATCTCTTTCAGAATTTTCCACAGTTTATTGTGATCCACACAGTCAAAGGCTTTGGCATAGTCAATAAAGCAGAAAGAGATGTTTTTCTGGAACTCTCTTGCTTTTTCCATGATCCAGCGGATGTTGGCAATTTGATCTCTGGTTCCTCTGCCTTTTCTAAAACCAGCTTGAACATCTGGAAGTTCATGGTTCACGTACTGCTGAAGCCTGGCTTGTAGAATTTTGAACATTACATTACTAGCGTGTGAGATGAGTACAATTGTATGGTAGTTTGAGTATTCTTTGGCATTGCCTTTCTTTGGGATTGAAATGAAAACTGAAAGTGTAAAGTTTGGAAAAAAGCCCATAAATTATTAAGTACCCCATACATCCAATATATGCTCATGGAGCAGAAATAGAACAGTAGATATTTTGATTAAAAAAAAAGGATGTGCTTTAAAATTGTGAATCACTGCATTGTTGCACACCTGAAGCTTATACAATATTGCAAATCAACTATATCTAAATTAAAAAGAAAAAAGACAGGAGCAATCACTGATCCAGGGGCATTCTAAGACCCCACAGGCAGTTAGGAAAGTCTGCTTCTTTGTTTGTAGGAAATATAGTGATCAGCCTTCAGTTGTGCCATGAGAGGTAGGTTCCCCCAGCCTGCTCTTCTCCCTGACTCTTGGCTGTCTTCTGAAAGTCCTGCCTCTGATATTATTCTCTCTAGTTGTTTCTCAAGTGACCTTTAGAGATTATGACCTTCTTGTAGTCTAAGCAGCTTTATCAAACTGCTTCCTGATCCTTGGTGCCTCAAGGATATTTAAAGTCTAAGACAATCACAGTTTTGTTTTTTTTTTAATTTTTGCTTAGCAAAATTTTTAATTTTGCTTTAAAAAATTTTTTTTTAATTTTTGCTTTTTTTAATTTTGCATTTTTGCTTAACCTAAGCAAAAATGCTCTTTTTGGCAGTACCACAGTCTCAGAAACTTAGGCAGCTTTTTAAGTTTATTTGATTCCAGTCAGGTTCATATGCCAATGATCACACTAACAGTTCTTTTTGAGACATGACTTAATTGCAAATGCTCTGAGTTTATTAAGCACTGGTGGAAAAGCTATATCTTTTTCCTGAGCCATTTTCTGTTAAATTAATTGCAAACCCTCATCCATCCAGACATAGTCACAATGGGATGAGGGGATTACTGTTGATTTTATCCTTGTCAAAAGACTTTCTTTGTGCAAAGGCGTTCTCAAGTTTTCTGACCCCTTGGACTGTAGCCTACCAGGTTCCTCTCTCCATAGGATTTCCCAGGTAAGAGTACTGAAGTGAGTTGCCATTTCCTCTCCCAGGGGCTCTTCCCAGCCCTGGGATCAAGCCCACATCTCCTATGATCCTTTAAAAACAAGTCAGATCATGTGACTCCCTTGCTCAAATTCCCCATTTGAGCAGAATTCTGAAGATGATCTCAAGTCGTCACCTCCTAGTCTCGATCATATATATTCTCACCTGTATTCATTATGTTCTGTTATTCTGATTGTTTTCTATTTCTTAAAAAATACCTGTTTTTTCAGTCTGGAAGGTCATTCCAAGCTTTCTGTTAAATCTGGTATCTACACTGTTAAATTCCTCCAGAGGTCCGTGTGATTAACTCTTTTGCCTCTTTCTACTCTTTGCTCACAAAACACTTTCAAAACGGAAGCAAAGCATTACCACTCTACTATAAAATTACCTCTCACGATTGTCCACTTGAAAGGCTTCTAGATCTGATGATATTTCTCCCTTAGTCTGATAGCCCCCAAATCTTGTATCATTTATTATGAAGGGCAACCATGGAAAGAAGCTTTTAAAAGTGTTTGTTCACAAAAATTCTCGTTAGGAGAAAATTTTATATCAGCTGCTGGGGGAAATACGTGCAGGTGACGTATAAGAAAAACAGAACAAAAACAAATAAGCAAAACCCAACTTCATTATGAGTCATGAGGCAAGCTCTTAACAAATAATCTTGGAAGGAATCCTTAAATACTTTTATTTAAGAGAGCATGGGTGGTTCTTGGAAATTTGTATTTTAAAAAGCAATGAGTGTAGTTATGACAAACTTCCAGGTACCCGCTAATATAGATAACATGGACAATACAACATATCAGGATAATTTACATAGAAGGATGTTAGTGTTTTATAATGTCAACTTAAAATATGTTTTCCTGTGCTCATGGCACACTAATAAAAATATATTATATAATCGGATTACTCTACAGAAAAGAAAAATAACTACTAAATCATACCAAACAGAAGTTGTGCAATACATATTCAGGTAATAATACAAACATTTTTAAATTATGCAAATTTATATTAAAAGGATATATGCTGAAGAAATTTTTAAGTTACTTGTGGGCCAAAGAGAAAATAAAAATTGCAACCCTAAGTTATTAAGAAGTTAATGATAATGACACAATTAGAATGTTATTTATGAAAACATATCAGATATGGCCGAGGCTATTTTCAGAAAGAAATACTTTTAACATTTAAACAAATTGAGAAGCTAGAAAAAAATATGAAAAATAATAGATTTTCCAAGGATGAAAATCACTCAGAAAGCAGGAACATTAATATTAATTTTTTTGAGGGACAAAGAAAGTTGTAGTCTTCTTTTCTGTTAAGATTGGAAAAAAAAAGAGAAAAATTGCAAACATACAATATTAGGAATCAGAGAAGTGTGGTCTCACCACAGGTAAAAAAGAGGTTAAAATACAAGCTTTAAGAGAAAGCCTAAAGGAGACACAAGTAAAGGATAAGAACTTGATATTTGGTTAGGAGCTTTTGTCTGGATAAATATACATATGATATCTATCTATCTACAGACACATATTGTATGCCAGGTATTTTAGCAGATATATGTACAAAATCATCTATGTCTATGTGTAACTATGTACTATTAAGTGTCTGGTACACAACTAGTGTTGAATATTTATCCAATGATTAAACTGAGTCATTAATGACCAATTCAAATATTTATAGTCAGGATATTGTACATCATTTTTAAGGTATTGGTGGTTATATTTTGCATTTTAGAGAACTTTTATTGTATATATAGTCAAATATCCCAGTTTTTTTTTTTTTTCTTGTGTCTGGTCCCATTTTCTACACTAAGAAATGAAGTTAAAGTCGCTCAGTTGTGTCTGACTCTTTGTGACCCTTATACAGTCAATGGAATTCTCTAGGCCAGAATACTGGAGTGGGTAGCCTTTCCCTTCTCCAGGGGCATCTTCCCAACTCAGAGATCCAACCAGGTCTCCCACATTGCAGGGGGAGTCTTTACCAGCTGAGCTCATTTACCAGCAGAGCTCAAGGGAAGCACAAGAATACTGGAGTGGGTAGCCTATCCCTTCTCCAGCAGATCTTCCTGAGCCAGGAATCGAACTGGGGTCTCCTGCATTGCAGGTGGATTCTTTACCAGCTGAGCAATCAGGGAAGCCCTTTCTACACTAAAAGTGTTGTCAATCATGAGATCATATACTCCCCTCATTGTTGCATGGTTTTATTTTTTAGAATTAACACTTTAATTCATGGAGAATTTACATTACAGAGGAAAGACTGAACCACATTTTCTTTTCATTTAACCAATCGTTCCCAGATCATTAATTCCTTACCACTTCTTTTCCCAACCAAACTGAAGTAAAGGAAAATTTAATCTTGCTCCCAACTACCCAAACCAACCAAGGAGACCTCTCTCTATGGGCTTATGACAGTAAAACCCTAACCCCTCAGGTCAGATAATCGGATGTATGATAATTGACTGTATGAATAATTATTATGTTATGCAAATAAACAATGCAGATGAGTCATTTCATTAAACAAGCACCATGGGGTCATTAGGTTTTGCTCTCTTTACGGGGAAAATACTATCCATGAACCTCTCTCGTGGACTGGCAATAAAACATCACTGGTAGCTCATATGAGGCTGGATAATATGTTTGATTTGTATTGAATCTCTGTCTGGTGGTTGGGGCCCACTGTAATGAACCAGCCCACAAATCACAGCTTAATGGGAATCTACTTTTACATATTGCTTAATTAAAAGTTGTGAGCTTATTAACATGTGTCTTTGGCACTGAGCTTTGGGGATGCAATCTCCGCACAAATAAAAATAGGTTGTAAAAGTTTTATAGATTGACGATGATATTACAGTCCATACCTTAATAACCCATCATTTCCCCCAAAGAATTTTTCATGTCTTACATTTCTTTATCCAGCTTCTTTTGCTTATGTTTTTCGACGTGTAGGGCCTATTGCAATATGTGCTGATACCAAAAAAGTGTTATTTGTTAAATATTTCATCCGAACCTCCCTCCATTATTTAATCTTATTAGCAAAGTTATCTGGAAGAAAGTCTCAGAGCTCTCTTTTCATTAGAGGGGCTCCAGGTAGTATAGATCTATTAGGTATGGGTTTCTAGAATTTCCATTATAAATCTCTATTTTCAGGGATTTATAATTCAGCTATAAAAATTTTGCCCTAGGCTTCAACTTGGAATACAAGGTCTTAGCCTGAGACAGTACATTGTTAACACATAAAAAAAAAAATCATGTTGTTTTCATCTCACCAAAGTGAAAAAAGGAATGGCATGTAACCATTTTCAAATACTTTCTAATCTGCCACTATAAGAGGTGTTTGGAGCTTTTTGTTTGGTTTGGTTTTGACATGATGTTTCATAGTATGTCTGTTTGTAATTTTACCTGTACCAATTGGTGTTTTTTTAAGTGTCAAAATAAAGACATTTTCCTTGTGCCTGACATGACAGTCCTTGAACTGGACATCTTTTATCTTTGTTGGTGGACCCTCTGATATAGAGCATTTCTGGCACTCTTGCATTGAAGTATCTAAGTTTACTAACTCCTATCAGGAAAATCCTCTGTAGGAGGAAATGCAACCCATTCCAGTATTCCTGTCTGGGAAAATCTCATGGGCAGAAGGAGCCTGGCGGGCTACAGTCCACAGGGTCACAAAAGAGTTGGACATGACTTAGTGACCAAACAACAAATCAATATTAAGACAAAAATCTCATTGTTCTAACAAACTGAACCTTATCATTATTGATCTGGGCAACTGAAGGCTCATTTTATTAATAATTAAAAATTGAAGTTGACAACCCAGGGAAAGAAAAAACATCAGTGACCGTGAGACCATCGAAAGACTTGTGTGGGAGAAGCTGACCCAGGCTCTGCTTTGAAACATCTGTGTGACCTTGAGAGACCTGTTTAGATGCTCTGAACCTGTTTTTACATCCTTCAAATTCCACTTAACACTGTCTAAAGGTATCAGAGTGTTCCATAGGATGGTAAGAACAATTAGGCAACAGCTGCTGACAGTATGATCTGGGGCCTTGGTTTATAAAAGCCAGGGTGCATGGAAAGGACTTGCTTAGGTTATCAGGCAGCTCAGAGTGGATATAGACCAGGTCAGCCCTACAGTCAAATTTCCATGGGGCAGGAGGGGAAGGAGGCGACAGAGAATGAGATGGTTGGATGACATCACTGATTCAAGGCACATGAGTTTGAGCAAACTCCAGGAGACAGAGAAGGACAAGGAAGCCTGGCGTGCTGCAGTCCATGGGTTGCAGAGTCAGAAGTGACTTAGAAACAACAACAATAACAGCAACAATATTTCAGATGGGCACCCTCCCTCCCCAGATTCATCTTTAGCCTTTCTTTCAGTCTTTCTGTTCTGACTGTTTACACATTGCTGAGGCCAGGTATTTCCATAAGGGAAAACTGCCATATATATATATATATATAGGCTTCCTAAGTGGCTCAGTGGTAAAGATCCCACCTGCCAATTTTTAGGAGACACAGTTTCAATCCCTGGGTCTGGAAGATCCCCTAGAGGAGGAAATGGCAACCCACTCCAATATTCTTGCCTGGGAAATCCCATTGACAGAGGAGCCTGGAGGGCTACGGTCCCTGGGGTTGCAAAAGAGTTGGACTGGACTGAATGACTAAACAACAGCAATTTTATATATATACATATATATGTATATCTATAAATATATAATTTTAGCAATTTTGTGTACTACACCTTTCCATAGTTAATACACTTTATAAAGAAAAAAATGAAGGGTATTGACAAAAATAGAAGATTCTTTACTGGTGCGGTTTTGAGACATGTAGTTTGAAAAGAATGGGGATTCAGAGGTCACAGTAGCCTTCTTCAAACTGCTCAAATCATATCAAGTAGATAAGACAGAATCCATGTCCATTTCTATTCCTTAACTGAGAAATCTGATGCCTTTAGGAAACTGGCTATACTCAGAGACTTGCAGGATGCACAGATCCCTGGTTTCTTGACTCTACGTAGGCCTTATTCCAAGGTGTCAGCGTTGGGTTTAAATCAAGGTGGATTTCAGGGACTGGGGCATGGAAAATGTCATAGACCATGAAAGAGGAAAAATACTTCTATTTCCTACACATGCACATTAATGATATCATTAAAAGTTTGCTAGGTCATGTCTCCTGAGAATTTGGTAAATATTATGCCGGGGGAGCTCCACAACTGAAATGTGGACTGAAGTAAATGACCCATGAGTTTCTTTCCAACCTTTGGGTTCCCTTAATCTAACAGTTCATTTTGGAACACATAGATAACATTGCTCCCTCCTGAGGGGATTCATTTAGCACCTACATCATTGCGAGGAGTTAGTATGATTGATTCTGTTGACCTGAAGAGGGAAAATCCTGTAGAATGGCTTGGAAGGCCGTGACCACTGAAGCATGGTGCGTGGCAACACTAAAGGGATTGGAAAGGAGGTGTGACTGGTCCCTAGACCAGGCGACTACCTGGAAATCTATACACATCTGAAAATCATTTGAGTCCTTTTCTTTCTCAACAGACCTCTTTCAAATGAGGTAAAGGATGCCAATTTATGGCCAATGAACAGAAAAAGACTTTATTCCAGCATCTCAGTCTAGGTTTTTTCCCCAGTTGTTTGCATAGAGCTTTAAAATGGAAACCATACTTTTCATGATGCTAAAAGAAAACATCTTATATTTTAGTAAAAAGACTGGGTAAAATGACAGCTAGTCACTGCCCATCTTATGTCACAGTTTCCATTTGTGTTAATCTTGTTTTCTTTGAAGAAAAGCACTTTTTAAGATAAAAATTATTCCAGATCTACTTCTGGTGTACAATAATTAGAGATATTGAAGAGGTTTAATCTTTATTATATTAACTTTATTTAATTAACCTTGTCTAAAACTGGTTGGACCCCTCTGTAATTACTCCATAGAGAGGCATGCACTAATACTATGACTGTGGTTATTTCGGTAGTTAAACTCACGTTAATTGTAAACCACATACTACACTCCAAGAATCGCACTATGGAATTACAAATACATGGAAGACAAGATTTCTATTTTTAACTATTGATGGAATTTATTTGAGGAGTCAAGATATATGAACACAAATACATGCTAATATATATGCTGAAGAGTATAAACTATAGCAGCTATTTATAAATTCTAATGGTTGTTGATTGATGAGTGAAGAATAGATAGAAATGTTTTCTGTGAGGCTAATCCCATGGATGTATCAAAACAGAAAACAATCTAAGGCAATTATGTAAATTCAGCATTATATAAGAAGATATTAAGATCGAGCAAATAAGGTAGCATTTCTTTCCTTTGTCTTTCTGCTCTCTGTCCTTAACTCAAAGGTTCAAGTTAAAATTGGTTTTGAACAGGCTGATATTTACTGAATAATTGGTGCAGTGTTAATCATTGGTTAGACACGGGCTCAAGTAAGCAGATGTTGAATTGAATATGGCTCCATCTTGCAATTTTGATCTTCAGTTTACTTTGTAGGTAGAAATTCAGATAAATCTACTGCCTACAGGTGGCAGAGGAGCTAGCCTGTTATTAGCAATGGGGCTGGGGACCACCGCAGAGCCGCGGCCAATAGTACTGGCGCTCTTGGCCTAGGGACCTAGGGAGGGAAAAGCCATCGGATCCGTGCATCACACAGATCCTTCCCACTATTTGTATGCGTTTCATCACCATGCAGGATGTCCTGTGAATGCGTAACGAAAATTATGTCTGAAGTTCATCTGAAAACTTCCCTGAAGGGCCATCCCCCAAAGGATACTATTGTGGAAATACACACGCCAAAGTGTGCTTAGAATGCTTATTAAGGAAACATTTCCCAGCCTATTGACATGACTGTGGGGAAACATGTGCCTCAGTTACCATCACTTCGTACCACAGTGCTTTTTCTTTTCCCTAATTCCTTTCCATTCCTTTTTTTTTTTTTTTTTTTTAATCCAAGCTCCCTTTGGTGGTGAGGGGAGGAAGGTCCCAGAGGGAGGGGATACATGCTTCACTTGGTGGCACATCAGGAACAAATGCAGCATTGAAAAGCAACCACGCAGCTGTTCAGCCACTAAATCATGTCTGACTCTTCTGTGACCCCACGGACTGTCGCCTGCCAGGGTCCTCTGTCCATGGGATTCTCCAGGCAAGAATACTGGAGTGGGTTGCCATTTCCTTCTCCAGGGGATCTTCCCGACCCAGGGACTGAAATCCCATCTCCTGCATTGCCAGGCAGGAAACCTGCCTTTACCACTGAGACACCTGGTAAGCCCCCTTAGAAACCAACTATATTCCAATTAAAACATATTACAAATCTTAATGATTTCCCTCAAAAACTTAGAATGTATATACCTGACTGTAAAATTTAAAAAAATATATTTCAGACTGTAACAAGAGAAGAGAATTCTCCAAAATGGTCATATTTATTCAATTAAACTATTTCACTGAGATTTGACAATTTGATGGCTGTTTTGATATATAATACCACTATTAGTTCACCTGACTTTTGAATATGTGTGACACTGAATATGCTTTTTCTTCTAGTCAGGGACATATAAATACATTTTTTGATTAATTGATATTCATATGAAATGGTCCCATCTTGATGGAGTCTGAGCTGTTCTTCAGGGAGAAATCAGCATTTTTAAGTGAAATTAGGTGTATACTGCTTAATCAAGTCTTTTTCAATTCGACTTACTCACCATGAGTATTCATGAGGGTTCCCTTTCCAGAGACCCTTTGTTTCGTTATAGCTAATAATTTTTGATGCTGTTATAGCTAATTATCAAAGAAAAACTAATGAAGCTTCTCCTGACATAGTAGGGTAACTATTTCTGTTAAGTAACTTAAAACTTGTTGGTATAGCATTTTTCAGGAAAACAAAAATAATATTTAATATGGTTAAAAATATAGAAAGTATGTACCTGTTTGACAGGTGAACTCACAATAATTTTTTGAACATAAATTTTGACCTCATTTTTTTAACCTGAATATTTACTATGGAAAACACTTCCTTTTGTTAAATATGCAATGGGAAAAATTATAAATATCAATCTTACCACTTTGTTACATTTAAGCTTTCAATGTCTGTTGCAGATAAAATTTTAGTACTGAATCACCAAGGTCACTACATGAAGATATATAAGCATATCCAGAAAGCATTTGAAAAAGGCAATTAGGCATTAACAATTACTTTTTGTTTTCTGAAATATATTTGGACAGTAGTAGTTATTTCTTTTGAAAGTTTTCTATGTCTTCTTGTATAGACAAATAGCAGAAATTAAACCAACTTGCAACCATGTGGAAGTCAAGTTAAGACATGATGCATTGCATCACTGCTATTCATAATACGTGAAAGGTGTATAGATGTCTTATGAATGTATGATTCTACTGCACTGGAGTATTTAAGTATTCACATATTAATGTGCTATGCTTTACCACATTTACCAATGAGGAAACTGAAAATGACTTAGAATCAAGTGAGTGTATCTGTGCTCAGTCATAGCGGTCGTGTCCGACTCTTTGTGACCCTATGGATTGCAGCACACCAGGTTCCTCTGTGCATGGGATTCTCCAGGAAAGAATACTGGAGTGGGTTGTCACGCCCTCCTCCAGAAGATCTTCTCAACCCAGGGACTGAATCAGTATCTGTCAGTCTTCTGTCCTGGCAGGTGGGTTCCTTACCACTAGCGGCACCTGGGAAGCCCTAGAACAAAGGAACCGGCCCATATTCACAAGGACAGAGAGTGTAGCAGTGTGATATTTGACTTGTGTTCCCCAAAATTCATGTTGAAGTCCTAACCTCTAGTACCTTAGAATGTGACATTATTGGAAATAGGACCATTCCGATGGAATGGAGGATGGAGTTAGGATGGAGTTCTGCAGGTGCTCAGTCTCTCAGTCGTGTCTGACTCTTTGCGACCCCACGGACTGTCGCCTGCCAGGCTCCTCTGTCCATGGGATTCTCCAGGCAAGAATACTGGAGTGGGTTGCCATTTCCTTCTCCTGGTGATTGATCTTCCTGACCCAGGGATTGAACCTGCATCTCCTGCGTCTCTGGCATTGCAAGCAAGTTCTTTACCACTGAGCCACGGGGGAAGGCCGCATGCTGTAGTAGGATGGCTCCCAAATCTAACAGGACCGGTCTCCTTATGAAGCGGGGACTTTGGAGACACACACGCACACAGAGATGCCGCCAGGGGACATAATCACAAAGGTGGGAGTGATGCTCTGTGTACAAGTCAAAAAATGCCAACAATGGCCAGCAAATCACCAGAAGCTAGGAGAGAGGGATGAAGTAAGATTTTTCTCCCACAGTGTTCAGGCGGAACCAGAGATGCGAATACCTTGACCTCAGACTTCTGGCCTCCTGAACTGTTGTACAATTCATTTCTGTGGTTTATATCACCCAGGTGGTGTTTTTTGTTGTGACAGTTACAACAAACAGACCGTCAAGACTAGAAGGTGTGTCCGTGCTGGGTCATTTACCATTTCTTTCATTCAATCATATGCAGGAAGCCGAGCCATGCCCCTGCTGCCCAACTTCTATTCTAAAAAAGGAAGCTCAGTTTAATACCTATGAAGGTCTAAATCACTGACTGAAGTCCTCTGTTGGACTGAAAGTGATATTACGGAGAGGAAATAGATGTATTGTATGCATATGAGGAACAAGCACATTTTTAAAAAAGCTTACTCTTTATTTGGAAAGGAGATTTATCTATTTTTTGATGTGTACCATATTAAAAGTCTTTACTGAATTTGTTGCACTATTACTTCTGTTGTATATGTTCTGGTTTTTTGGTCACAAAGTATATGGAATCCTGGCTCCCCGACCAGGAAACGAACAGCACCCAGCTGCACTGGAAGGCAAAGTCCCAGCCACTGGACTGCCAAGGAGTAAAAAGCTTACTCTTTATTTGGAAAGGAGATTTATCTATTTTTTGATGTGTACCATATTAAAAGTCTTTACTGAATTTGTTGCACTATTACTTCTGTTGTATATGTTCTGGTTTTTTGGTCACAAAGTATATGAGATCCTGGCTCCCCGACCAGGAAACGAACAGCACCCAGCTGCACTGGAAGGCAAAGTCCCAGCCACTGGACTGCCAAGGAGGTCCCAGGAACAATTTTTGATTCAAGCTTTGATTTAGACTGTATATTTTCATTAGAAATATATTTTTAGCTTAAAACTTAAAATAGCACTTTTGTTTGATACTTGAAACACTAAATAAAATCCATTGACTAGAAAATAAAATGCAAACCTTAAGGAGTTATTGATCATTTAGGGTAAAAATGGGTAGCATTTCATGAACGGTTAAGTACTTCTAAAATGAAAAAAAAAGTTCTTAAGCTTGGCATAGCCAAAAAGAAAATGAATCATATTATCATCTTGAAATTTAAGAGGTATTACAAATTTCTAAAGGCTCCTTGAGCTTGGCTATTAGAAATGTTAATGGTGGAGGATTTGGGTATTTATTTTCCATGGCATGACTTTAGTATGGAAGTTTTCAGAAGCAGGCTCCAGGTGATGGTTAAGTCTGATTCTCTCAGATTTATAGCCCCACAAGTACTAATTCAACCATGACAGATCTTAGTACTCTACTAGGCCTCAGAAACTTAATTCCTCCTCAAACAAGTCACCTGATTAAATGTTTCAAATGTTTTGTGATCAAAACTCTTTGGCATCTGTCATGATTAATGACCCATCTTTCTTACCAAATTGTGATTTCAAACAACTTCTCAAAAGAATTCTTTCTGAATTAAAGACAAAGTCTACCAATTGCAATGCTGCAATAATTTCTTCAGTATATTTTACAAAATAGTTTCTGTGATGACTAAAGTTCATGTCTGCTAAGGACTTGGTTTACATTTTAGGGGTCATTTTAATGATTCCACTATTAATCACTCCCTTTCCAAAAACTAGTTAAACCCTTCTGAGGCTTTTTTTTTTTTAAAGCCCAGTAATTTAGGAAAAAAATCTTTCTGGGCTGGCTGCATCTCCCATTTGCATACTAAATCATTACCTCTTCATTGATTTTTGTGTCTGTATCGGAGAAGGCAATGGCACCCCACTCCAGCACTCTTGCCTGGAAAATCCCATGGACGGAGGAGCCTGGTAGGCTACAGTCCATGGGGTTGCGAAGAGTCGGACACGACTGAGCGACTTCCCTTTCACTTTTCACTTTCATGCATTGGAGAAGGAAATGGCAACCCACTCCAGTGTTCTTGCCTGGAAAATCCCAGGGACGGGGGAGCCTGATGGGCTGCCGTCTATGGGGTCACACAGAGTCGGACACGACTGAAGCGACTTAGCAGCAGTAGCAGCAGTAGAAAAAATGGAATGAACCAAGTGAATTGGGCTCAACAGTAGTGCATCTAACATTTAGAATCACACGAACTTTGGTTTTCAGGTTTTTAAACACTGGGATGGATGGGGCTCCTTCTTCATACATCAAACAATAATCCCAATCAGTTTAAAGTTGTGATCTGTATACCTTTTTCTTTAAACATATATGCTAACTACTTGAACCTATTTTAGGTAAACTGCATTGGAACCTGGAATGTCAGGTCCATGAATCAAGGCAAATTGGAAGTGGTCAAACAAGAGATGACAAGGGTGAACGTCGACATTCTAGGAATCAGCGAACTAAAATGGACTGGAATGGGTGAATTTAACTCAGATGACCATTATATCTACTACTGCGGGCAGGAATCCCTCAGAAGAAATGGAGTAGCCATCATGGTCAACAAAAGAGTCC
>SJYT01050539.1:133225-180875 GCA_006410635.1 Cephalophus harveyi | reverse complement strand
CCTATAATGAAAAGGACATCTTTTTTGGGTGTTAGTTCTAAAAGATCTTGTAGGTCTTCATAAAACCGTTCAACTTCAGCTTCTTCAGCATTACTGGTTGGGGCATAGACTTGGATAACTGTGATATTGAATGGTTTGCCTTGGAGATGAACAGAGATCATTCTGTCATTTTTGAGATTGCATCCAAGTACTGCATTTCGGACTCTTTTGTTGACCATGATGGCGACTCCATTTCTTCTGAGGGATTCCTGCCCGCAGTAGTAGATATAATGGTCATCTGATGGACGTGAGTCTGAGTGAATTCCGGGAGATGGTGACAACAGGGAGGCCTGGTGTGCTGTGATTCATGGGGTCGCAAAGAGTCAGACACGACTGAGCGACTGAACTGAACTGAACTGAACTGAGTTAAATTCACCCATTCCAGTCCATTTTAGTTCGCTGATTCCTAGAATGTCGACGTTCACCCTTGCCATCTCTTGTTTGACCACTTCCAATTTGCTTCATTTTTATAGTGGGCTTTTTTTTTTCTTTCTGTTAGTGACTAATTAATATTAGATTTCTTCACATTTTCCAGGAAATAATGTGAAAGTGAAAGTCGCTCAGTCATGTCTGACTCTTTGTAACCTCATGGACTATAATGTCCAAAGAATTCTCCAGGCCAGAATACTGGAGTGGGTAGCTGTTCCCTTCTCCAGGGGAGCTTCCCAACTCAGGGATCCAACTCAGGTGTCCAGCATTGCAGGCGGATTTTTGTTACCAGCTGAGCCACATAGTTCTTTCTTTTTAAATGTTCTTTCTTCCTAGCCAATGGCTACTCTTTTATCCCCTGTATTGTCTTTAAAAGTACTTTTATTTGATAATCATTTCAAACTCAAAATTTCTAAGAAGAGTACAAAGAATACCCGTGCATATTATCCCTAGATTTTTTTTGATTGTTAAAACCCTGCTTTTCTTCTTTATATGTATGTGCATGTGTGCACGCTAAGTTGCTTCAGGCGTGTCCCATTGCTTGCAATGCTATGGACTGTAGCCCAGCAGGCTCCTCTGTCCATGGGATTCTCAGGGCAAGAATACTGGCGTGGCCGTGCTCTCCCCTACGGGATACTCCCCCCCCCAGGGATTGAACCCACTTCTCCTGCAGCTTCTGCAGTGCCGGCAGATTCTTTACCACTGAGCCACCGGGGAAACCCCTCTGTGCATGCGTGTCAGTGTTTATGTAACATAATGATAAAGTTTTTTCTTTAAGATAAAAATCCACATTTTTTGCCCACGTAAACAGCTCAGAGAGCTAGATTTTTAAAATCCATTACAAAATGTTTGCTTAAGTGAGTTTATCCCATTTACGTTTTTTGAATGATGAATATATTTTGCCTTAATTTTCATTGCTTTGTGTTGGTTTTCTCATTAACATCCTCTGACCTTTTTTCTCATTATCTGTCCCCCTTTTTTTACATTGATGCATTTTTGATATTGAACCTTATTAGGCCAAGTTATTTTGAAGAATGTCCTTAATCTGGGTTTGTCTGAAGTTTTCTCATCAATAGATTTAGGTTACAATCCTTGGCAGGAATGCTTCAGGATAGATACTGGGTTTTCATCACATCCTGTCAAGTGAAATGAAGTCACTCAGTTGTGTCTGACTCTTTGTGACCCTTTGGACTGTAGCCCTGTAGCCCACCAAGCCCCTCCATCCATGGGATTTTCCAGGCAAGAATACTGGAGTGAGTTGCCATTTTCTTCTCCAGAGGATCTTCCTAACCCAGGGATCGAACTCAGGTTTTCCACATGGCAGGCAGACTCTTTACCCTCTGAGCCGGGAGGGAATCCCACATCCTATCAGGGGACATACAATCTCAAGTTTATTCCGGAGGCAGCGAGAGGCAGACGTGTCTCCATCTTTCTAGGTTCTAATTTTGCCTTTCCTTCCTCCCCCACTTCACAACTAGGCTCCTTTCTCGCAGCCTGCTCTAAAGCAGAAGCAGTTGTCATTGTTCAGTGCTAAGTTGTGTCTGACTCTTTGCACCCCCACGGAGTGCAGCAGGCCAGGCATCCCTGTCCTTCCCTATCTTTTGGAGTTTGCTAAAATTCAACACGTAAATTGTATAATCCAACCCCACAATTGCATAAGGTTAAATCTTTACAGTAAATTCCTGGTTCTACATTATTTCTAGTATTTCTGTTTCTCTGATAAAAATCATAGCTGGTAGAAATATTAAAACATTTATTTATCAGTCTATCTAGAAAACCAGGAGTATAGCTTCCATTCTAAGCTAAAACCATGAAGTTCATCTTGCCTTCTTTCCTTTCATATTTAAAACTCTATTAATGTGAGAAACATAGCTTCTATTAGCATTAATAGGTTCACTTGTTTGATCAGTTCCCAGGGGCTTCCCAGGTGGCACAGGGGTAAAGAATTCACTTGGGGTAAAGAATTCACTTGCCAATGTGGGAGATGCAAAACACACAAGTTCGACCCCTGGGTAGAAAAGTTCCCCTGGAGAAGGAAATGGCAACCCCCTCCAGTATTCTTACCTAGGAAATCTCATGGACAGAGGAGCCTGACGGGCTACAGTCCATAGGGATGGAAAGAGTTAGATATGACTGAGTGACCGACCTCACACACCTGTATACATACATAAGCAACCTCCCATAGCCATCCAACGCAGACGCTCCCGTGCGGGCACCTTCCTTCCCCTGCTGGAGGCTTCTCATCCTGCTGGGTCCCGGTTTCTTATTCCTGAGTCAGCCCTCACGCCCTCCCCGGCCCCACGCCCACTCTGTCTCTGACACCCTGCCCACCCACCTGCATTCTCCACCCTCCACCTGTTGCCTGATGTGGATGCCTGTGATGTTCAGCTCCATCTAAATGGCTTTAGGACTGACTTTCCCAGGAAGGGGAAGAGGAAAAGTTTGTGGAAGAGGAAACAAAGCCTGCTCTTACGTTTTTATGATATTTCATCCTGAATAGCTTTCTCAATTAGGTGGTTATCTTTTTGTTTTGTTTTCTGATCATTTTAAGATCAGTTCAGTTCAGTTCAGTCGCTCAGTCGTGTCTGACTCTTTGCGACCCCATGAATCGCAGCACGCCAGGCCTCCCTGTTCATCACCATCTCCCGGAGTTCACCCAGACTCACGTCCATCGAGTTCGAATTTCTGGCTTCTCTGGTTGCTGAGAAGAGAGATGCTGGTTCGAGTCACCCTCCTCCTACAGGTAATGCAATTCACCTTGATGGTCTTAGGACATTCGTTTGTTTTCTTTCCCACAAGTTCTGTGGTTTTGCTCAGTGTGCCTATTTATAGATTTACTTATTTGTTTTCTGTTGAGAACTTATCAAGGCATTCTGTTCTGAAGACTATGCATTTTTAAAATATTGAAAATAGTCAATAGTTTCAAGAGGTGGTAGAGGTTGTTAAGCAAGCCTGCCACGGTAATAATTTTGCAATATGTAAGTGTCTCACGTAATCAGCCCCCAAGATTAAAACACCACACAGGCCACCATCTTGAGCCTGGGTAGCTGATTCATCTGTCTTGCTCATTGTTTATTTATTCAGCTACAAATTCTTGATATTTTCCATGCCAATCCCTGAGAAAGAATCTCAGAAGTCTGAGGAGAGGAGATAAATACTCCTGATAGAAAAGTGGCTCAATGTCAAGTTAAAAATTTCCCCCAGTAGTCCATTAAGTTTCTTGCTTTCTGAAGATTCTTTCATGAATACGTGGTATTTAAGGATATGAGTCATATTCCTGGCATGATTGTGGATTTCTCACATGAACATAAAGGGATGTAATGAATGCAGAACAGTAACAGGGTGCTGATGAAGAAATTTTGTGAAATAATCCTGGGACTGTTTCTATGGCAATATGCCTATGGCTGTGGTGCAGTCCATGTCTTATGTTAGAGCCAAAATGTTATAGCTAACCACAATAACGCTCTGATCTGTATTTCCCCAAAACATCCAATCCATTCACTTCGTGTTGTGATTTTTTTTTTCTCTCACATACATAAAATATTTAGTTATCTGAATTCTGTATTGAATCAATAGATGTTTGATGTCATTTGGTTACAATCAAACATCTATCAAGTCCATTAGATTTTCAGTTCAATTACTCAAAAGGACATTTTCCTTTTCAGCATAAACTTGGAAGTATGAGATACTTAGAAAGTAGCTTTGTTTTGTTCATTTCAATTGAATAATGTCTTTAAAATACTTGGTTTACTTTTCTTCCAGGAAGCAGTGTACTTAGGGCAAAATCAAGCTATTTTCAGTCTCCCTCTCTATATATGGTAGGTGTTATGTTTATAGCAACCATCTACAAATAAGCCTTTGGTATTTATGTCTCCTGTTCTGCTATATTGTTTTCCATTGATCTGTTTTTACTGAGACTGATGGGAAGGGCTATGGGATATTGAGATCGTTTTGAACTTCTGTTTACTTAAAATATATCACTACATTTGGTCATGGTTTGAAATAAATGTCCAGGTGAATTTAGTCAATGTTTAGGGGTTCATTTTCTCACAAAAGAGAAAACAATTATTTCTATAAGAACTTTTACTGAGAAGAGTCAGCATAATCTGAATACAGTAAACTTGATGATATTTGAAAGAGGGTGGAGTCAGGCAAGGTATGATATGATAGATCCATGAATATTACCAGAAAAGGAGATAATTGAATAAGGGTAAAATAAAGCTTCTTACTTCTGCGATTGTGCATGTGACTTACTGTACCAATCACAGTACACGTATTTTTTTTAAATTTTGTTTCAGCTGATCTGCAAGGAACTTTCAGCTCAGCATTTTCCTTAGGACACCTAATTATATGCATGCTAGTTTTATTTATTCCTTGTATAAAAACAAGCTGTACAATGAAGGTGAGAAACCGTTTAGAACCAATCCCAACAACTGCTATTACTTATAAATTAGGGAAAGTGATACTTGGAATAAGATTAAATTTCTTACATGGTTTTAAAATAGAGCTCCAAACAGGAGGCATCTTAACAGACTAGGGTACTGTAACGCATGCATTTTGCTTTATTTTGGATTTCTTGTGCTGATGCAATGTCATAATGTCTGTTCTGAAAAGCATGCTATTTGTTTAGTTACCAGGCTAAGCAATTTACATGAAAATAGTTTGTCTAATGCCAAAAAGAAGAAGCTATGTGCTTGCCTTATGAATCTGTGGGCACTGCTTTAAACCTGTTTTGTATATAATTTTGATATCATTACACGAATGACAGTTTTATGTCCTTCAGAACTGACTTAACTCTAATCAGAATATCCTAGAGAAGATCCTGATAGGCAGTGGATCACTCAGTGCTTCATCACTCCAGTCCCTACGTATTATTTTTTAGTCTTTTTTCTTGTCTGCTGTAGGCTACTATCTTAAGTCACATATTATGCAACCATCTCCACCTGCATCAGGCTGGTGGAATCCCTAGTGGAAAGCTCATGAGTCTCCTTTGCTATGCCATGCAAAGCAGCTGACAGGGAAGGCTATCTGACAGTCTAAATTACGTTCAGATTTGACCACTTCCTCCAGTGTATGAACATGGCCACCCTGACCGCTCTCACAGTTTGAACTATTGCAGTTTGCTCTACTCTGATCATAAGGGATCATCCAGAACGCATTTATACAGCACAATTGGAGCTTGATCCTGTATTATTCATCTAATTACTGCAGGGCTTCTGTTTGGGGACCAGCTTACGCTCCCTTTGGGCAAGCTGAGGCATTAACGAGTGGTGTGTTAGGACACACCCGAGGTTTTTAGCATATTGCCAGCTGACTCATACTCTGGAGCATGGTATGCTTCATTATTTTGGAGCACTATTCAGAATGAATAGAAACTTTAGGCTTCTATTGTAAAGCAAAGGGGATGACTCAGACCCTCCTCCTAGCCAGACACAGGTTTTAAAAATAGCATTTCTGATATCCAGATACCCAGAGGAGCTATCATCTTGACCACACAGCTACATTGCCTCTTCAACGATTTTAACCTTTAGGCAGAGATCTGATTCTTTTTCTGGTATCTTATTCCTAATTCTACTTCAGACTCCATCCAGGAAAACATTTTCACTTGCCCTCTAATCTCAGAAGAAGAGCAGTGGTGTAGGACAACCTAGTTTCTACAGCCTAAGTTTCCTTACATTTTTTGACAAAATTTTTTAAATATTAAAATTCAAGTTTAAGACTCAAGAGAGATTACTAGAAAGTCTAAGTTGATAGTAACCCATTCACTCACTCGCTCACTCACTCTTTCGTTCATTTATCGTGTATTGACTCTGTGCCAGGCACTGTGATTGTAGCCAGACCATTTCATATATCCCTGATATAGGGAAGATAATGTTTGATGGTGTAAAGGACACTGAAGAGCGAATGGTACTTGGAAACGAAGAAGACAATGTCACTAAGTTCACTTCCAGTGTTTTCCTAAGGCTAATCACATTTATCTGAGGTCTTCTCTGTGGGATTCTTAAAAAGGTTACCACTCCCTCTCCGTGAATGTAGCTGCCTCTGCATTTTTAGTTCCGTGTCAAAGAATTAAAGGCATTTCAATATCGCTTGCCCTACAAAGCAAGGAAAGGTGAGTGTAAAAATCTGAGAATTAACTGACTTGGATTATTAGCAGTGGGACAGATGGGGAAAGGACTGGAGAAGCAAATAATTTAGCTCTAATTCCAGAGGGAGAGAGAGAGTGGAGACAAGTCCTGTTGTAGTTTATACACCCAAATCCCTTGGCTCAGGAAGGAATCACGGCGTTTAGAGGCTGCAGGCGCTGGGGAGCCGGTGTGCGCCTGTTGGACGGCTGGGATGCTGACTCACGTGTGAAAGAACCAGGACGGACTCCGAGCCCGCAGCACGGCAGCCTCGGTCCCGCAGGGGTCTGGCTCCCCCCGGCCCACAGCCCGGCCTGCAGTCAACAGCAACATTGGCAACAAAGCAAGAAAACCAGTCTTTCAAGGAAGAATTCCTCCGTGTGCCCGCTCGGCCTCTCTGTGAAGCTCATCAGTCCTGTAGCGCCTCCGTCACCATAAACTGCACTTCTCAGAGCTGTATTTTTAAACAGGGAACTGCTTACAATAGCCATTTACAACTGTATGCTGTTTAATTAGCCAGCCTGGGCAGTGCTGCAGGCATAGATCACTTGGCTTTAAAGATCTGAGAATGTTAATAGTACAGTATATCATTTTCATTATTGCTGGATTAATGTTGTGTCTCAAAGAACACCTAATGCAGATCATGAGAAATGGCCTGGAGTGACCCAAGGGTTGCGCGTTTATTAGAAATGTAATAGTTCCGATGCTTAAATAGAAGGACATTTTCTTTGTTCAAATGTCAGTCAGCATTCAGCAGTGGGGCTTCGTGAAAAGAAAGATTTCGCTTCATTTATTGGTAGCAGCCTTCGACAGTTCAGGCAGAGAAAGGGCAAAGAGTTGGGTTAGAGTTGCTTTGTCCAGTATGGTAGCCATGGGGCAGCCGTGTTCATCCACACTGGAAAAGTGACTAGTTTGAAGTAAAATGTGCTGTAGGAATACACTCAAGATTGCAAAGACTTAGTAGAAAATATATATCTCATTAATATTTGTTTCATACTGGACACACAGTGCAATAATAACAGTTCTGATATGTTTGGTTAAATAAAATATATCATTAAAATTAAGATTTCTTTTTTTTTTTTAGTATAGACCCTAGAAAATTTCAGATCACATAGGTAGTTCACAGTTGAGACTCACATTTTGTTTCTTATGGATGGCGCGGGGCTAGACTTCCAAGAGAAAAGAAAAAAACTCTGGCCAACAGTGAAAGTGTATTTTAACTTTCTTTTCTGCTACTTCTAGCTGACTGTATGTGGAAGAGACTGTTAAGAAGACAATTAAACACAAAGGAGGAGAGAAAGCCTCATGGTGTGACAATTTCACATAGTAAAGCCAGGAAACATAAGAAGCCAACTCAAACAAGATTTCCTCATAGTATCGCACACTGGTTGAAACGCAGCCACATTCTACACACAGGGTTTACAAGCATCACTGAACAGATGCAAAGGTACCATTAGCTGTCTCACCACTCTGATAAGAAGCTCTGCCATGCACCTTGAGGTGGCCTCTTCCAGAACATCAAAGAGTCTGGAGCTACTAAGAAGCATAGGTTATCCAAGGGTAACTTGAAATGAGCATACGCACAGAATAAAAGAGCTCAGAAAGAGTTTGGGATTGACATGTACACACTGTTGTATTTAAAATAGATAGCCAAAAGGACCTATACTGTCTAGCACAGGCAACGCTGCTCAATATTCTATAATAACCTAAATGGGAAAAGAATTTGAAAAAGAATAGATACGTGTCTGTGTATAACTGGATCACTTTGCTGTACGCCTGAAACTAACACAACATTGTTAATCAAATATACTCCAACATAAAATAAAAATTAAAAGCAGAAAAGAAAACATATATAAATAATAACTATATATATAGTTATATATATATAAACTTATATGTATACAAACTTATATATATATAAATAATAACTGTATGCATTGTTTAGTCAGTAAGTCGTGTCTGAGTTTTTGTGACCCCATGGACTGTAGCCTGCCAGGCTTATGTGTCCCTGGGATTCTCCAGGCAAGAATCCTGGAGTGGGTTGCCGTTTCCTTCTCCAGGGGATCTTCCTGACTCAGGGATTGGACTCGTGTCCCCTGCATTGCGTCCCCTGAGCCACCAGGGAAGCCCATATATATCCAAAGAAAGAAGGAAAGACCCTAGAGTTGGTGTGCCCAGCCCATGAGATAACTTGTAGGGAAGTTATAGAAGCTTCTAAATTCCTTTCTACTACTATTTTCTTTCAGTACAAGAAACCTGGAAAAATTAATTTGCTAATTTGCAGGTTTTTTTTAATATATACTCAAAGTTTGTGTAAAGTTTGGCAACCCACTCCAGTGTTCTTGCCTGGAGAATCCCAGGGAAGGGGGAGCCTGCCATATGTGGGGTCACACAGAGTCGGACACGACTGAAGCGACTTAGCAGCAGCAGCAGCAGCAGAAAAGCCACGGACAAGCTTGTCAGAAAGTCGTGGCGCTAATAAATTCCAGGAAAGATCTCCTTAAACCTCCTCCCTGAGCGTCACCTTTGTCATCATCTTGTTGCTACTTATTGAGAAAAGCCGCATCATATCAGCAGTGCTTTAGAGCACGTTGCTATAAATGCTGTACAAGAAACCATGATTAAGCTTGTTGAAGTACATGCCTATAAGAAACACAGGGGAAAAAAGATAGCTTTGACTTTACAACACTTAAATCCATGATTCTATACAGATTTAGCATTGGACACTATGGCCCCTGTCTCTTATACACATCTAGATGTGTATAAGAGACAGCGCGTGTCCCCTGCATTGCGTCCCCTGAGCCACCAGGGAAGCCCATATATATCCAAAGAAAGAAGGAAAGACCCTAGAGTTGGTGTGCCCAGCCCATGAGATAACTTGTAGGGAAGTTATAGAAGCTGAATGCAGGAGACCCAGGTTCGATCCCTGGGTTGGGAAGATCCCCTGGAGAAGGAAATGGCAACCCACTCCAGTACTCTAGCCTGGAGAATCCCATGGACAGAGGAGCCTGGCGGGGTACAGTCCACGAGTTGCAAAAAGTTGGACACGACTGAGCGACTTCACTTTCACTTTTACTCAGGCACATAGAGGAGGGAGCTAATGACAGGTTCATTCTCTAAAAGAGGCGAAAAAACTTATAAAAGTCTTTAATGTGGACAAACATTATGGCAAGGTTTCTGAAATAAGTTCTTGGTTTGTGAAATTCCCTATTAAAATGTCAAAAAATATTCTCAGAATCATCTGCTTTTGAAAGACAGATTTCTTCATTCAGTCCATATTCCTCATTCAGTCCGTATCTGTCTATTCTCTACCTGTGGTCTTAGGAGAGGAGGCAAAAAATGTATCCATTGTTACTGCATTAGAAATGTATGGAGGACTTGAGAGTGTTCATCTTACATATGCTGTAAATACGCTTCTAAAAAAGAAGAGCATGTTCCGACACGCTGTTACCGTTCAGTTGCTAAGTCGTGTCTGACTCTTTGTGACCCCCTGGACTGTAGATCACCAGGCCTCTCTGTCCATGGGATTTCCCAGGCAAGAATACTGGAGTGGGTGGCCATTTCCTTTTCCAGGGTTCAGTTCAGTTCAGTCGCTCAGTCATGTCCGACTCTTTGCGACCCCATGAATTGCAGCACGCCAGGCCTCCCTGTCCATCACAGACTCCCGGAATTGAAACTCAAACTCAAACTCACATCCATCGAGTCCGTGATGCCATCCAGCCATCTCATCC
Source organism: Cephalophus harveyi (assembly GCA_006410635.1). Lineage (NCBI taxonomy): Eukaryota > Metazoa > Chordata > Mammalia > Artiodactyla > Bovidae > Cephalophus > Cephalophus harveyi. The sequence goes on along the minus strand of SJYT01050539.1, from coordinate 170,551 downwards.
TCTGTCATCCCCTTCTCCTCCTGACCCCAATCCCTCCCAGCATCAGGGTCTTTTCCAGTGAATCAATTCTTTGCATGAGGTATCCAAAGTACTAGAGTTTCAGCTTTAGCATCAGTCCTTCCAAACAACACCCAGGACTAGTCTCCTTTAGAATGGACTGGTTGGATCTCCTTGCAGGCCAACGGACTCTCAAGAGTCTTCCCCAACACCACAGTTCAAAAGCATCAATTCAGCTTTCTTCACAGTTCAACTCACATCCGTACATGACCACTGGAAAAATCATAGCTTTGACTAGACAGACCTTTGTTGGCAAAGTAATGTCTCTGTTTTTCAATATGCTATCTAGGTTGGTCATAACTTTCCTTCCAAGGTGTAAGCATCTTTTAATTTCATGGCTGCAATCACCATCTGCAGTGATTTTCGAGCCCCCCAGAATAAAGTCTGACACAGTTTCCACCGTTTCCCCATCTATTTCCCATGAAATGATGGGACTAGATGCCATGATCTTAGTTTTCTGAATGTGAGCTTTAAGCCAACTTTTTCACTCTCCTCTTTCACTTTCATCAAGAGACTTTTTAGTTCCTCTTCACTTTCTGCCATAAGGGTGGTATCATCTGCATGTCTGAGGTTATTGATATTTTTCCTGGCAATCTTGATTCCAGCTTGTGCTTCTTCCAGCCCAGCGTTTCTCATGATGTACTACTCTGCATAGAAGTTAAATAAGCAGGGTGACAATATACAGCCTTGACGTACTCCTTTTCCTATTTGGAACCAGTCTGTTGTTCCATGTCCAGTTCTAACTGTTGCTTCCTGACCTGCATATAGGTTTCTCAAGAGAGGATGTGGATGTGACTGGTGACAGAAGCAAGGTCTGATGCTGTAAAGAACAACATTGCATAGGAACCTGGGCTGTTAGGTCCACGAATCAAGGCAAATTGGAAGCAGTCAAACAGGAGATGGCAAGAGCAAACGTCGACATTCTAGGAAACAGTGAACTAAAATGGACTGAAATGGGTGAATTTAACTCAGATGACCATTATATCTCCAGGGTTGGGGTCTATAAATAATCATAAAAACAATGATAGGATTAAAAACAGTTAACATATATTGAGCGCCTGGTATGTGTTAGATGGGCTTCCCAGGTGGCTCAGCGGTAAAGAATCCGTCTGCCAATGCAGGATACGAGGATTCAATCCCTGGGTCTGAAGTATCCTGTGGAGGAGAAAATGGCAACACACTCCAGTGTTCTTGCCTGGAAAATCCCATGGACAGAGGAGCCTGGTGGGCTGTAGTCCATGGGGCCGTGAGGGGTGTCGGACAACACCTAGCAACTAAACAACGTGACAATGTGCTGGACACCCTCCCAAGCACCTTAAATCTCATCCACTCTTCACAATCCACCCAAGAGCTATGCTGTTACCTCAGTTTATACACTTGGAACCCCAAGCTCAGAGTGATGGCTCAATGGGAAGAGATGTGATTTTGTCTCACTCTAAACGATGCTCGTGCACATTCTTACAGAGACTCATTTAATTCAAATAACACGAATGGGGGATTGTGTGCAGTACTGACATTCTCATCTGCTCCTTCTAGAAGAGTCTCCATCACACAAACAACAGAGAGCCTTTCTGAAAAATTATTTGTTTTTTATTTTCTGTTTTTGCTGTTATTTTCATTTGCTCTAATTAGAAAACAAAATGTTCTGTGAATCTGAGGCCATACTCACAGACAAATAGAAAATCATTTGAAAAGTGAAAGTAGTTGATAATCAGTGCATCTGAAATATACACAGCTAAACTGATTTAATTCACTCACTTTAACAAATTTACCAGCTTATAGACCTGCTTATTCCAACGCAGCAGCCACTGGCCACATGTGGATGCTGAACAATTAAATGTGTCCAGTCTTAATCACAAACTCCTTGGCAGTTAAAATACACACCAAATTCTGAAAACTTTATACAAAATAGTAAATTGTGTCATTCATAATTTTTCATATTGAGTATATGTTGAAAGGACAATAATCTGGATATATGAAGTTAAATACAACATTATTATAAAATTAATTTTCACTGTTCCTTTTTACCTTTTTAAAAAAATATAGGCACCATGAAGTTCGAAATTGTATTTAGCCTGTGTTAAATTTCTATTGGAGAGTACAATCCAGAAAATAAGACAGCAGTACTGTAATATCTTACACTTATGAAAATGCATTTATTTTCTCCCATGTCCCTAGTTCTCTGCAAGGCGCAGGGGACAGAAGAATGAAAAATCCCAGTAAACAAGGCCTTCAGGGGATTTACAAGTGAGGAGAGGAAACAGAACAGTTTCTGATGAGCACAGGGGAGGAGGTGGCAAAACCAAGAACTGCGTTTGAGAGGAAGGAAAGAGCTGTCTGAAAGTCGCGGACTGTCGTCACTTTTGAACGGTCAGTGTCTGAGGACCTCAACCGCTGTCCCTGCAGGAGACCTACCCCGATACAGAGTGGCCACAACCAGACATCTCCAAACCATCCTAACAGTGATGTGGCTTGACCAAAGATTTTAGTGTTTCGTCCAGATGGACCTGCGTCTTTGCTTTGGTGGAGAGCAGAACTCGTGGACTGATTTTCGCAGTTCGGGTCTTGTTAGTACCCAGAACTTTCTGCTTTCAATGACAAAGAGTTTCACTGTCAGGAAGAGAAATTGCTGCTGACCTTAGACCCTTTTTTTTTTTTTTGGAAAGTGGAGTAATGGGGCACAGGAGCAGAGTTTGGTATTTGACCGAATCCTTCACAATTATCATGCATGTGTATATAATAAAATTAATTCTGTGTCTCTGCATCGTAGCCTGCGGCAAGAAGCGTACAATCAGTTTTGTATGTATAATAGATCACAGCGTTGTTCATGAATAATACAAATGCATTGAGCAGATACTAGTGAGAGAGGATGTTTGTCTTTGCATGGAATCGAAGTGAACATGTAATATTGTGATAATATATATTTGATGAATTCAGGTCTGACTTGCCTTTGCCATATTCTGCTAATTCCCCGACAAGGGTTGCCACAATAATTGAGTTTCCAATAACATTATGATTATTTCCACATGATAATTTAATTGTGGGTATTTTTTAATATTGTAATATTGTAGATTTGTGATTATTATGCATTTGCATGCAGATTTTCATGGTGACTTGGAGCACATCCCTACATTTATAACTTAATTTTATATATTATTGCATATATATTTGGGGATGAACTCATTAATGCAAATAAAAAAAATGTAGGTCTGTTTAGTCATTCAGCTTTTATTATAAATGGCTGAAAGCCTTGCTCATTTTTTATAACAGTCCTTACAATACTGTGAATAAACCAAAGAGAACCTTAATTCAAGAATGGGTTCATTAAAAAAATGGTAATAGCTATAATAATTACAAATTGTAGCATATTTGTTTCACCTAATTGGAATATGAGATACTATATATTACTCTTTTCAGAATGTAAAAGTTCTACGTGTGTTATTCATTGACTTTATTTGGGGAGCTGCTCACGATTAAGAATACAGAAAATGTTAACTCGGAATTTAGTGAGTGAAAAGTAAGAGAAAACTTTTCTTAAAAAAGGTAAAATTCTATATAATGATCACATTATACATCTTAGAAATAAGAAATAAATATCCTTGTAAAGACATCTGAGTCTTCTCAAAAACACAAATTATCATTTGAATTTTAAGGTAGAAGATCAAAGGCAGATTTTTATAAAGGCAAAAGATTATACGAAAAAAGTGAACTCTGACCTTGTTCTTTAGATAAAATAATTTGAAACTAAAAGCTACCAAAATTTGGCTTTAAAAACATATATTCTAAAACAGATAATATGAGGAAATGACATACCTGCTGCTACTTAAAAGCAAAGGAAATGATGATTAATTTAGGAATTCTTTACAAAAAAGTAAGACAGAGACCCGAGGCAATCATTAGTACAGTAATCAGACCAAGAAACACTTTTAACAAATACATCCAAACAATTGGAAATAATAAATTTTACTTTTACTTAAGTATTAACCTTGGGTGTGAAAGAATAGAAAGGGAGACAGATGTTGCTGGATATTAATTTCAATTTTACTTCACTTTAGCCAGTCATACCCTTCCACTGAAGAGAGAATGCAACCCATTATTGACAGAATGGCTGAATCTGAATTGACTGAATTCAAATATATGTGTCTAAGTTAAATGATTTAACAGAATTTGGCCTTTTATTTTTATTGCAACATAAATTTCATCTCAGGTTATCAGAAATAAAATAGTGAATGCAGAGGCCATTAAAGCTTAATTTTAATTTGGAATTTTGGTAGAATTGCATTTTCAGATTTATCAGACATTCAAGTATGGATGTTAAGCAGAACCCTGATTTAATACTGTGGGACACAGAGTGTTTCCAAGGGTGGTGGCCACCAGAAAGCTTCTTATCAGCTTTTTAGGCTGGATAAACACCAAGACAGAATAAAAACAGTGCTCTGGAGGAAACGCAACCAAAGTCCATCCAGGGGATGATCAAATTCAGGAAGTCTTCTTGATTGGCTTTACAGAGAGATGGACAGAGTTCTGAGAAATGGAGACGTGGGGAAATGACATGATCAAAGATCATATAAAAGTTTGAGATGACTAAAGAAAAGACACAGCTTCGAATGAGTTTAATCAGATATTGAAGTAGTTTAATCAGATACAAATTTAACCACTATGAACTTTAGCTCCTTCCTATATTAAAATGTTCTCAAGCTGAAGCTTCAAAACTTTGGTCACCTGATGCGAAGAGCCAACTCATTGGAAAAGACCCTGATGCCTGGGAAAGATTGAAGGCAAAAGGAGGAGGGGCAGAAGAGGATGAGATGGTTAGATAGCATCACTGACTCAATGGACATGAATCTGAGCAAATTCTGGGAGATGGTGGAGAACAGAGGAGCCTGATGTGCTAGAATCCAGGGGGTCGCAAAGAGTTGGACATGACTTGGCAATTCAACAACAACATATTAAAATGATGATAAAAACAGCTACATTGCAGAATTATAGTAAGAATTAGAATTAATAAACCTGAAAGAGAATAACCCCAAACTCAGCATCTAAAATGTAACTCCATAAATGAAAGCAATTTTCTCTTTAAGAAAATTAGAGATACCAAGGGAACGTTTCATGCAAAGCTGTGTGCAGTAAAGACAGAAATGCCAAGGACCTAACAAAAGCATAAGAAATTAAGCAGAGGTGGCAAGATTGCACAGAATAACTATACAAAAAAGGTCTAATGACCCAGATAACCACAATGGTGTGGTCACTCACCTAGAATCAGACATCCTAGAGTATGAAGTCAAGTGGGCAGAGTTTGAACCCAGTTGTCTGACACTGAAGCTATCTAAACAGTAGATGTAATAGCGTTAAACTGTGTGGCATGTCAAACGAATGGAAAGTATCCCATTAGATTCAATTATTCTGAATATGAATTGACTTAGTGACAGGTATAGCTTGAAATGTGAAATAGAGCTTAAGGATTAGGATATGTTTTTCTAGGTGAATAGTTCTCTGAGTGTGGTCTTGGACCCAGTGCCTTCAGCATCATCTGGGATTTGTTAGAAATGCAAATTCCTAGACCCCATCCAGGCCTCTGAAATCAGAAACTCTGGGATTAGGGCTCAGCGACCTGGTTTAATACTCTCTCCTGTTGATCCTGAGGCTCGGATTTGGAATCCAGTGCCCCGGGTGATGAGGAGCCATTGCGACGTGGTGTGACCTATATGTTGGAAAGGTGACTGGTAATAGACTAAAGGCAAAGGATGCATTGAGGGGGCTGCTTCAGTCATCCAGGGGCTTCCCAGGTGGTGCTAGTTGTAAAGAACTTTCCTGCCAGTGCAGGAGACATAAGAGACTCGGGTTCAACTCCTGGGTCGGGAAGATCCCCTGGAGGAGGGCATGGCAACATACTTCAGTATTTTACCTGGGAAATCCCATGGACAGAGGAGCCTGGCAGGCTACAGTCCATGGGGTCACAAAGAGTTGGACATGACTGAAGTGACTCAGCACACATGCAGGCATTTCAGTGGCTCAGACCAGAGACACCTAAGTGATGACACCACAATTGCCATCAGGACAATGATGGCAGAGATGGAGAGATTGCAAATATGTGAATCAAAACGTGACAGCTGATAGGATAAGAGGTGAAGGGGAAGATAGGCGCGTATTGATGTCGTTGACTAATATAAGGTGAAGAGGGTAACTGTGCTCTGAGATTTTGATGCTCACCAGATCCAAAAGCCCCATGGGTGCCCAGAGAAAGAGGAGCAAAAGAGAACTGAGTTCCTTGAAATACAGAGATGCAGGACACAGAAAATTTATCTGAGCCAAACGATGCAAAGGATTGTTCAGAAGCCATATGACGGCATCCCTGGTAAGCTCAGGACCTATGTCCCATCCTTCCAAAGTAGACGAGGCTCCTCATTCAAACCCTACTGTGGAGAAAAAACATCTCCAGAGGCCCCTTGGGATGGTCTCCATGCTTTTAGCAAGTTCTTTGGGTGAGTCCAGATCCCACTTGTTCAAACAAGGAAAAGGTTTTCAATATTTGTTGCTTTTCATGACTGAAGCCAGTCATAAGGCTTTGCTCCAAGGCTCAGAATGCCCTGGGTCTGTGGCCCAACTCCATCCATAGTGGACACTCCCTTCCTGGGGCCCTGTCTAGACCCCAGCTCTCTTAATTAACAGAGAATTCTTAAAGAGATGGGAATAGCAGACCACTATATCTGCCTCCTGAGAAATCTGTATGCAGGTCAAGAAGCAACAGTTAGAGATGGACATGGAACAACAGACTGGTTCCAAACTGAGGAAAAAGTACTCAAGGTTGTATATTTTCACCCTGCTTACCTAACTTATATGCAGAGTACATCATGAGAAATGCTGAGTTGGATGAAGCACAAGCTGGAAATCAACTGACTACTTGGAAAGCACAAGCTGGAATCAACTGACTCACTGGAAAAGACCCTGATGCTGGGAAAGATTGAAGGCAGGGGGAGAAGGGGATGACAGAGGATGAGATGGTTGGATGCCATCATTGACTCGATGGCCATGAGTTTGAGTAAGCTCCAGGAGTTGGTGATGGACAGGGAAACCTGGCGTGCTGCAGTCCATGGGCTTACAAAGAGTCAGACATGACTGAGCAACTGAACTGAACTGAATATGAGGTGAAAATGATGAAAAGCAGGGGAAGCACCTATTCAGACTCCTTTAGTTATGATTAGGGTTTGGGACCAGTTATTATGCCCTTTTCAGCTTCTAAGTCAATTGTTGACGCCATCATTTTTGTTATCACATGTTTCTTCCAATTGTCAATTCCCAATTGTCTTTGAAAAATGTATAAAACATTGAATGATTTTTCTCACCCACAGGCTCTTCTGAACCTATTCTCTTTTTATGCCTCCATCACAGGATTTAGGGTCTAAAGAGAGATTTTAAAGGTTGCGTCCTTGACTGCTGTCTTCCTGAAGGTGAGAGAAGTCCCGTCTAGGAAGAAGATTCCAGGGGACGATATCAGCTGCCTGTGCTCTACACCTAGTCCATCATCGGCAACTATTTTAGATGTTGGAGGGTTCTTCAGTTTTTCCGAGTTTCTGTTTCTTCACTGGAAAATTGAGGATGAGGATATTTGCAATTACACGAGGAAGTCTTTGGAAACCATAAAATGCCAAGCAAGTCCAAGCTAATGCTATCAGCCATTTTTTATAGCAGATCATTCAAATCAAGGGAAACCCCACAGGTAGGAAGTAGCTGTGGTCTTTTACGTCACAGAAAATGTACTTTCTTCTTTGTTATACTGTCTCTGAGATAATGAGAGGATTTTTAATTTTTCTTGCTTTAAGTAGAAACATCTTGATCAGTCAAGAAATCAATAGAAGGAACCCTTTGGAAGCTGTCATTTCTAGTAAAGGAAGTAAAGAAATAATCAATCTACAATTTCAGCTTTTGCATCCACTCTCATTATTAGTTGGATCCCCTTGCATGAACTTGTGTCTGAAAGTTTTAGTCCCGAAAGAGAAAGTCATCTGGGATAGAGGCTGGTGGTGTTTGGGGAGAGAATCAGATTCTAAAGTGAACTCAGCGTATTTATGTAAAGATTCCTTTACATTACCTCTTCATTTTGTAGCTAGATACTCTCAACAACCAAATTATTTGTTTCTTCAACGTAGCAGAAAAATAATACAAATGATAATTCATTGTTCCTTAATAAATATATCAAAAAATTATCAGAAATATTTAAGTAATTTTGCTAGTGTGAATATACATAATTAGAGACAAAATAACTAATACTAGCATATAAAGTGGAGAAGGCAATGGCACCCCACTCCAGTACTCTTGCCTGGAAACTCCCATGGACGGAGGAGCCTGGTGGGCTGCAGTCCATGGGGTCGCTGAGTCAGACACGACTGAGCGACTTCACTTTCACTTTTCACTTTCATGCATTGGAGAAGGAAATGGCAACCCACTCCAGTGTTCTTGCCTGGAGAATCCCAGGGGTGGCGGAGCCCAGTGGGCTGCCATCTGTGGGGTCGCACAGAGTCGGACACGACTGAAGCGACTTAGCAGCAGCAGCAGCATATAAAGAGGAGAAGGCAATGGCACCCCACTCCAGTACTCTTGCCTGGAAACTCCCATGGATGGAGGAGCCTGGTAGGCTACAGTCCATGGGGTCGCTGAGTCAGACACAGCTGAGCGACTTCACTTTCACTTTTCACTTTCATCCATTGGAGAAGGAAATGGCAACCCACTCCAGTGTTCTTGCCTGGAGAATCCCAGGGATGGCGGAGCCCAGTGGGCTGCCATCTGTGGGGTCGCACAGAGTCGGACATGACTGAAGCGACTTTAGCAGCAGCAGCAGCAGCAGCAGCATATAAAGAAAAATCAACCTTTAATCCCTATGTCTAATGTCATTCAATGACTATTCGATATTCTCATTAAACTTGATATTTAACTACTGACATAAAAATCACTGTTCTTCTACCTCACTGGTATTCTGGTGAGTAAATACTCACAAACACATATTCTTACCCCTGAGGGAATGGTTGTCAGTGATAACCAGCTCCTCCCCAGCAGGGAGTTTCTTCTGCTCCAGGTGAGGTTGACGCGGTGCAGTGGCTGCCTAGCCGGCAAGGAGCCACGTGATACTATTTGCTTTTGATCCCCTGAGAATCGTTCCACGACTGCTGTAGCGAAAGGTGTCTGGGCGTTTTGGTAGCTGCAAATCTACTTTTCATGAAATGCTGGACTTGCAGCCACTCGGAAGGATGTAAGATTCCAAATAAAAGGTTTCCTTGGTAAATCCCATTTATTATGTTTTGACTCCAATAAGTAATCCGGGTGAAGTTAAGAGTTCTTTTTCTTGTATGTTTTTCTCGGGGGAAGGGGGTTGCTTTAAATTCTGAGTTCAGACTGATGTCTTTAGAGCATTTCCCTGAACCCAAGGGGGAGCAATAATCCACACTTCAGTCCATATCCATGACCAAGAGGCAGAGAATTTCTTCAGGATTAATGACGGGACTTTGTTCCCAATCCAAGTAACAAAACTCCTGCTAGTGATCAAACCCAAGAAAACGCCTTGATACTTATTAGTGATTTTTTTTCCAGCTGAGAAAAAATGCATACCACCCATGATTTACATATAGATGCAAAGGTTCCATTTATCCTTATTAGTAGTAACAATGATATGCTTTTGGGTGCTCTTGCAACACGTGTTCCTTGCCCTTCAGCTCCTTTACACAAGAAGAGGAAGTACAGTGATTTGCATGGGCTTCGCATGGGGGTGCTACTGGCAAGGGGATTTTTTTTTTCACAGCTCTGAGGGTAGAACAAGATCTTACTGAGAATGGAATGTCTAAGGAGTTACTGTTCTGTACGTTGACCAATCAGATTTCCCGAATAATTGCTCAGCATTCCTTTTGGCTTATTACATTGTGTATTATTTTAATTTCCTCCAGGTAATCAAATGATAGATCTCTCACGCACATAAGGCGCTTGTTTTCTCCTGCGCAATAGCTATAAACAAAGGCCGACACGCTCAGGAGAAGAAAAGGAAAACGGAGCCGTCCAAACATATGAAAACACGCCTCATTCGTCTGAACATAGTTGGGGCCCCTCATCCTCCCCAGTGGTTTCCCGTTTTGAAGTGATGCATTCTGTTTTCAAAATTACAAACTTGAGATTCAAAAGAAGGCATTTCTACTATGAGGTCACATTCCAAGCATATTATCCTATGTCTATTTCTTATGTGTGGCTTTTTCCCAGAAGAAAGACCCACTTTGTGTGCTTTTGTGTTTGGGGACCCCACGGTGGCAGAGCCATCTTGAGATTCTTTTCAAGGAATTTGCTACTTGCCAACACTCCGCGAGCTACCCTGCCAATCAGCTGGTCATTTTGTCTATAGAATACAAGTTAAATTTTGTGACTTAAAATTTTCCCACGAGTTTGGCTTTTCAGCTTAAAAGTGTCTGACTATTTAGGATCTCTTAAAGGATCATTGTTTTATTGAGGACACAGAGGGTTTCTTGAAGTGGGAAGAAATAGGCAACAACTGTTCAACCCAGGAAAGTCATCTTCCAAAACAAGAAGGCGCACAGATTGAGATCTTGCTGCATAATTTACGTGATCATAACAGAAGCCTTAGCTAACAGGACTTATAATGTCCCAGGGACTAGTTTAAGAACTGCATCTATTAATTAGTACTTGTAAAATTTGCTTTTTTTCATTATCCAACCTAAAAAATGTTGATTTCAATTCCACTTTTTGTCAAGGATTAATAAAACTAAACTCTTTCCATGAAACAAGTTCGATGGATGAGTAATGAGTATACAGGCTTCTATCTTACATTCCATATAGAACCTAAGTAATTGGTATCAGTTATGAGATGTAAAGGGTTATTTTTCTTTAATTTTACATAAAATGGTTACTTGTGAATCATTTTCAGTTAGAAGTATAATATAACTCCCTTTAAAACTAAGAGAATAGTGTAGAGAAAGACAATTGCCCCTAATTCTCTGGTTATAAGTGTTGGCTTTGAAGCAGTACAGCGGGTCCCGGTTCTGTTGCATTGTGTGTGTGCTGGCCTTAGTCACTTGGTCGTGTCAGACTCTTTGTGACCCCCCTGGACTGCAGTCTGCCAGGCTCCTCTGTCCATGAGATTCTCCAGGCTAGAATACTGGAGTGGGTTGCCATGCCCTCCTCCAGGGGATCTTCCCAACCCAGGGATCGAACCCAGGTCTCCCGCATTGCAGGTGGATTCCTTACCATCTGAGACAAATTAATCTTTTTAAGCCTTGCTTCTGGATCAGCAAAATAATAAAATAGTGCCAAATTCTGAGCTTTCCTCTGAGCTGTAGTTTTAAAATGTGAACAGAAGCTGGGGCATGGTATTTGCTCAATAAAATTACTTTCCTTGTTGTTGAAATGTAAACACAGGGGCATTTTCAGTTTTACTTTTATTTATGTCTTTGGGTACCCATAACTTGGAACCCAAATGTTTCCTTCCTCTTGTATCTTTCCAAATCAAAATTTTCAAAGTGCTAAAAAGTGAATATCTTACATTTTGAACTACAAATATAAGACCACTCATCTCAGATTCTCTTTGGGGCTCTCGAATACTAGTCTGAAAACTATCTTCCTTGGAGCATCCCCGTTCCTTAGAGACACTTTCCCGATGTTGGGAGAGGTGACTGGACATCATCCATGCAGGTCTGGGGGTTCACTGTGGGGCTTGGGGGTTTACTGTGAGGCTTCTGTTTCTTTTCATTTTCCCTTTGGTGAGATAAGTTGGCATCTCAAATCCTACTAAGCATTATTGCATTTCTTTGTAACAACATAGTCTAGTAGAAAAAGAATAGGCTGTGAAGCCAGCCAAACTTGGGTTGGCCGTGTGGTTTCCAGCTTCTTGGCCATGGACTTGGGGAAACCAACTAATTTTTTCAGAGTGTCAGGTTCATCTGCAGAATGAAGTTACTAAGACATTTTAGGGTGATTGTAGGAGTGGAAGGAAGCAGTTATATAAAACTCTTAGCATTTTGTAGTTCCAGGCATTCCTTCACTGCACACCAAAATCACATTTACAAAGTTTTTTTTTATTATAGTTATACAGGCATATAAATGTATACATACATATACAAACACACATGTATTTGTAAATATGATACAGAAACAAGAGACAGCATTATTTTTTAAGGCAATGACTATGTGGATTTTTAGCTTAGAAAACATAGAAAGACATTGACCTATGAAAGAATGACTTGGCTAAATGAAATTTTCTGTGAATCAAACTAAATGATATTGGTTTAGTCAAGCATGGCAGAGCTCCCTGAAATAATTAAACTTTCAAAGTTACACATTTGTTCAAAAATTATTTTTAATTGGAAACATAAAACATCCAAAAAGTTATAAGTAATCTGTCCCTCTATTAGCTGGGTGTACCTGTCAGTTATTAAACTTTATCAATTCCATTCCAAAGATGTATCTTGGATCCTAAATATGATGGTGGTCTCTGAATACGAGGTACATTTTCTTTGTAGTATCAATGTCTAGTTAAAGTTTAATTCCTCATTAGTTCTATCTGTACAATAGATGGAAAACATTTTGGATAGTACCATGTTTTCTGTATGACTAATGAACTTGAAATTCAAAATTGGTCATATTTGGGGGGATGACTATTCGGGATGCTGCTTTGAGACCTTTATGAAGAGTGACAAAGATTCCACATGAAAAGAACACTTAAGGGAAAGATATTTTACGAGATCTAGTGGCTGCCTGAACCAGCGTGGTGGTTATAGATATATGAGGAGGAGGGGACTTTAATGCGAGACACTAGAAGCAGCAAATCCAAGTGACAAGACTAACTTAGGATGGAATCTGAGGTAGAAGAGGGTGTCAAGTTTAACCCTAAATTTCTATCTTGTAAACCTGTCTGAATAGGGAATCTTTTAAAAAATCAAACGGGTCTTGAGGTCATGAGAAAGATATGAATTGGAAGCCCGACGGCTCAGTAGGTAAAGAATCTGCCTTTAATGCAGGGAACACGTGAGACGAGGGTTCCATCCCTGGGTCTGGAAGATCCCTGGGAGAAGGAAATGGCAACCCACTCCAGTCTTCCTGCCTGGAGAATTCCATGGACAGAGGAGCTTGGGGGGCTACAGTCCATGGGATCACAAAGAGTTGGACACTGTTGATCTCTAAGCATGCACACAGGTAAAGGTTAGTTGATGCCATGTGTGGGGTTGTTATTGCCCATTGAAGTTATAGGACATGAAAATCAAAAGAAGGCCTGAAAGTGAAGCCTTTGGAGGTCAGGAAGGTCATGCGTCAGTAGGATGAGGGGCAGCAGCCTGCGTGCCCTGGGTGGAAGGTGGAGGAGAGCGCCTGTCTTCAGGGTCCTAACTAATAAACTTGCAGGGTAATTATCAGTGCTAGTTGCCTACTCCACTGTCCTGAGCACCTGGCTCTGTCTTTCCAGAATGCCGGCTTGGGAACGGCTCTCTTCCCCCATCCCTCTGGCTGCTGGAAGCATTTGTGGAGTGTAAATACAAGGACCGACTGCCACATGCCCCATATCAAAGACACAGGTGGGAAAGGGCCTCCTTGAGCACGCCTCCCAGAGACAGAGGTGCTTTTTCTGCAGCTTGTTTTTAGGACTTCTTTGTGTGATGACCTGGGCCTTCTGACTCAGGGTCAGAGCAATACTCTTGCAGGAAAAGAGTTGATGAAAATTCCCAAAGTGTCTCCCTCACCAGGTTTATTTCCAGAGCCCTACCTTTATCTTTCAAGAAGCACACCTTACCCTAGCGTGGATTTGCAAGCTCAAGGACAGCCCTCAAGCCACACCAAACACACACGAACCCTAACCCTGATTGGAAACACTCCCATTTTGTTCTGATTGCTGAGACAAATCCTACAGTTGCCATGCAGACGTGCACGCTCATTTGTCCGTTCAGTTATGTCCGGCACTGTGCGACCACCAGGAATGTAGACCGCCAGGCTCCTGTGTCCAAGGGATTCTCCAGGCAAGAATACTGGAGTGGGTTGCCATGCCCTCCTCCAGGGGATCTTCCCTACCCAGGGATCAAACCCACAGCGTCGCCTGTGTCTTCTTCATCACAGGTCGATTCTTTACCACTGAGCCACTCGGGAACAGGCAGGTGTAAATGGGAGATATAGATCTCCAGGTTGGTAATTAGACTATGGACACAGTGGGTTTCCTTCTTCCGTATTTTCTTCTCCTGGTACGTGTTGTCTTTGCAGCTGTGAAGGCAGTGTCTGTAAGCATGTAGGTCCTTTCATTCAGCTTCCGTAAGGTAAAAGCTAAGTTTCCGTATTGGTCGTTCCATTTAGTCTTGGTAAGGTGCAGGCAAAGTGTCTGTGTACTGCATCACTATATCCCAGGCTGTCCCTGGGTGTGTGAAGTGAGCGCCGAGGCCACGGTGAAAAGGAGCCTGTGCATCTTTAAAGGAAATTGCAAGGGAAACCCTAACCTCTCTTAATTTACATATGGTGACATTTTGCAGAAATATTGAAACATTAGCAGTGACATAATGAAATTCTGCCTATCAGCCATGGCAGGAATAATGTTACTGTAAAGGTAACCTGGCCACAGTTTGTTATCAAGAAAATATTCTGGCCAAGAAACATATATTTAGTGAGGCACGATAAGGAGGGACTTTCCCCCCTCTTATATTTTCTCTCCTGGGCCATCCATCTTCCTCTACAGATTTACTGCGGGATCACTCCCTTCACATGCTAATTATGCGCAGGTCTGGTGAATTTGTTAGTGGTGACACTTCTGGGACCCAGTGGGACTGCAACTCATTATGTGGCAATGTCCAGATATATCAGATATTATTAGCTGTCATTAATCTGCTGGGGAAACCCTGAGTGCTAAAGGAGAAAGAGGGCAGAAAAGGGCATGCAGATGAAGTCTGAGAACCCCGAAAGGTCGACAGAGAAATTGGCCAGAAAGGGTCAACGACCAGGGATGGACAGCACCTTGCTCCTGATTTTTCATCCTGAGAGCTGACCGGATGCACCAGGCAGAAGGGGTAGAGCCGCGCCCCTCAGCCGTTTGTTATTTTAATACCCCTTGTGGCCATTTCTGCAGTCCATGGGGGCGCTAAGAGTCGGACACGACTGAGCGACTTCACTTTCACTTCTCACTTTCATGCATTGGAGAAGGAAATGGCAACCCACTCCAGTGTTCTTGCCTGGAGAATCCCAGGGACGGGGGAGCCTGGTGGGCTACCGTCTATGGGGTCGCACAGAGTCGGACACGACTGAAGCGACTTAGCAGCAGCAGCAGCAGTGGCCATTTCACGGGCACTAACCTTCTACTGTAATTATGTACAATTGTACACATGATCAATTATCTCATCTGAACCTCAAAGAAACACCAGAGGCAGGCATTTGACCATGGGGCAGATTTCAGCTCTAGTTTTGTATAATATTTCTGAGGACAGCGAATTTTGAAATGCAAAACTTGTTGCTGTTGCTGTTGTTTTATTTGGTGCATTCTTTGCACTCCTGGCTTAAGCTGTTTCCTCAGGTGGAGTGTTTCGTTGTCTTGTCTGTGTGGGCTCCCTACCCTCTTCCATCTCTGTATGCCCAAATTCTCATTGTTCCTTTTAATGGTCAGCTAAAATCCATGTGATCTCACTCTCATCTGAACTGCCATAAGACCTTTTCACAGTTAATGAGATAGGACTGTATAAGATAGTCTCTATAGGTATCTTTTTGTCTATCTATCTAATTCCCTTTCAGTTCAGTTCAGTCTAGTAGCTCATAAATCTTCAGAAGGCGAGAAAGTGAAAATCACCATATTTTGGGCGTTGAGTCTTAAACAAGATGCTCTGCATCCAATAAGAATCATGCAAAATTAATTTTTAGAAAAGGTATAGAAAATCATATATATATATATATGTTTTTATAATGAAAGTATGCATAATATAGGTGTGTATATGTTTATATATTTGACATACACACAGATGTACATGCATATAGGAGAAATGCATATATTATAGCCAGCACGTGCACGTATGTGCTAAGTTGTCTCTGACTTTTTGCCACCCCATGGCTTGTAGCCCAAAAGGCTTCTCTGTCCACGGGATTTTCCAGGCAAGAATGCTGCAGTGGGTTGCCATTCCCTTCTCCATATTATAGACAGTAGCAGCTTAAATAATACTTGAAAATGCTTCATTTTTCTCTACTTTAATTCATTCTTTGTTGCTGTTAGAATTTATCTACCCTTCCTCTTTTATTCATTTTTCAGTGATTCTGTAATCCCTAAAAGTAGCTCAGAGCTCCAATTCAGATGCCTTCTATATTACCGATTGTCCATTTTCTCTGCACTTCAGCTTGTTCATATTGTAAAGAGAGACCTTGCAGGGATTCCTAGGATTATGCTAAATATTTCAGTCTATCAGCTAAGCAACCTTTATGTTGCCACATTGTGAATGAAGGATCCCAGAGTATCCGTGACTATGAGCTGACGAAGACTGTACTTTTTCCTTCACTGATGACTAGTTTCCAATGGGGGCAGACATTACTAGTACTCCACCTACATCCCTTTAGTTCACGCTCAAAGGTACTGGCAGACAGTCTGATTCAAAGCCAGAGACATCCTGCATTCTTCCTCCTGCTCCAGAGCCTTCTCTGACTGTGGAAACAGGGAGTTAAGTCCCAGGAGTAGCCCTTTCCTAAGTATTAACCGTTTCCGAAGTATTTATCATTCAGTTCTTTATAAATGGTTGGAAGGACATTCCCCCTTGTAGTAGGGAGTAAAATCACTCAGCTTTGTAGTGTTTTACTTGACTTCTGGCTACAAGCTTGAGTGACTCTCTTGAAATACAAGTGATAAACTTCTTCCCCGATACTGTCTTCTCTTCCTGTCTCTCAAGACTTCTCCCAGCACCCCTCTTCTTTCAATTTCCCCTTGCCTCTTGCCCTGCCTGCGCCACATTCTCCCTTTCGGGAACATTAGACTTGATGCAGACCTGGCCACAGTGCACATGCTTAGGAGCCAGCCCCCTGAACTGCTTTCCCACTGGAACCTCAGAACTGTTCTAATTCTTCAGCCAGTCCTATCAGTGTCAGGCCCTCTATCACTTACTTCTCCAGAGGAGTTAGATTATGCCGATAGATACGGAATCCAGAGTCTAACCATTATAGATTGCTATTATTTAGTTCTTTAAGCTCTTCTGCCAGGTTCAACCTCTGGACTGAGATTTTTTTCAGGCTTCTCAATTTTAGATGTCCCTTTACCCTGCCATCAACCCCTTCATGTAGTTAAGTGAATGACACTTTCATGTTTTCCAATTTTTTTTTTTTTCTTTTTACCAACCATATGTCACCCAAACACAACTTTCAATATTTGACTGTTTATTTGGGTGGCATCCAACTTCTGATAGCCCTTTCTTCAGAAGTTTTCTCCTCTAAAGACCTAAACAATGCTGCTTATAAACAGATCTTCCCAAAGCCATCCTAACTACTGTATATGAAATTATCCAACTGTTTGACTTCCATCTGTTATCTGCAAATTCTGGAAATAGGAGTACATTAGTCTGAGTTCACAACTTTCAATATTTGACTGTTTATTTGGGTGGCATCCAACTTCTGATAGCCCTTTCTTCAGAAGTTTTCTCCTCTAAAGACCTAAACAATGCTGCTTATAAACAGATCTTCCCAAAGCCATCCTAACTACTGTATATGAAATTATCCAACTGTTTGACTTCCATCTGTTATCTGCAAATTCTGGAAGTAGGAGTACATTAGTCTGAGTTCAGGGCAGAAAATAAAAATCACTCTAGATATTTTAACTTTCAGAAGCAATTAGAGAGCACAGAGGAGCAGGAAATAAGAAGGAGACCCTAAGACAAAACAGATGCAATGCAAGAGTCAGGAAGCCATGGCAACACTCCAAATGGCTTATACAAATGCCTCTCAACACCCACGGTCCACAGTCTTCCTTCGTGTCAGAATCAACATCAAGGAGACAGTCTCTGCCTTTCTGTTTCTTTTTGGATCTTTTACAGGTGCATCTAATTAGAGAGACCTCATTCTTAGCCAGAAGCTGATTGTCAGAGAGTCTAGGAAATGCATTTAGCTTCTCATCTCTGCAGCACAGAGGAATACAGAAAAGTGGCAGGAAAGGATCTTGCCTGCCAGTCAACCTTACCCAGCCCAAGGATTGAAGACATGGCCTTCTCCCTTCTGCACTCTCTCCCCTCCCCACCTGAGCGCTCTGTGGGTAAAACTGCCCCCTCTCTGAACCTCCTCTGCTGGAATGACAACAATCGCCCACCCTCTTCCCCTGCACCCCATTCACTTCTCTTTGCTACTCATTCACTATTTTCTAGAGGCTCATAGTGCTTTGTGCTCAATTCAAGTCAAATGTCTTCCATGATACTTAAGAGAGATCAGCTTTGTCTCAGGGATTCAGAGTTCCTAGCCAGTAACAATTTCTCTCCCTTGGATAGCATTTGCTTATTCCTCCTTTATTAAACAATCAAGATGAAGTATAAACTTGAAATGTCCCTCTTCTCTCACACCATGGTTCTCAGTTTAATACAAAATGCCTGATATATGGTTTAAGGGCTCACAAAAAGACACTAAAGAGTGTCCTGTGTGGTGAATGAGTTCATTAAGACCGCCATGTTATTATTTTCTCGGTTGTATATGTATGTACCCCTAGGTGTTGTCCAGATGCCTTTGCTAAATTATTCGTTCTTTTTTTTTCCCAATGTCCTTCATGGTGCTCATTTGAATACCCAAGTACAAGGGTTTCTGCTGTCTGTCTCAAAAAATTCCTCAATGAACCTGGCTTGCCTAGACAAGATTGAGACAGTCATTCACAAAGTACAGATATGTGAAGCTTGAGTATGTTTCAAATTCTTTTTAAAATCTTATTTTCCTTATGGGTTGTGCACATCCCTTTACTTAAAAGGGATGTAGATTTGACTGTGTGTCTTATTTAAGCAAATTATGAGCAGTTCGATTGAGAATAATGGCTAAATGTAAAATGTGAATGTAAATATGTGGACAAAGTTCAAACAGGAAAAATGGAATGTGCTAAACAAATATCCAGGGTGATGTTTCCTGTATATTTGTTATGAGAATTAAATATTAAATACTACATATAATGTACACTAATATATATGTAGACCAAGTCCACATATATACACCCGGTAGTAAGGAAGGACCAGCTTAACTAAACACTCAAAAGACTGTGAAATATTAGGTGTTTCCTTGACTCAAAACCCAGAGTAGCTTTAAGCCTAGGTCACAAGCTGAAGTGCCTATAGAGGCCAGAAAAGTGGCCTAAGTGAGTGAAGCTGATGAGGTGAAAAATGAAGTATTAGTTGCCACTCAGTCTCAGTCTTGAGGGCTATCAGGTACTGAGGGCTCAAATAAGGTCTAAAGAGATTCATTGCTAATGGGAAAGGCAAGTTCACTATTTTCAGAGCTTCCAGTTTTTCAAGAGAAATGAAAGTTGTGGATTCAGATGTGAACTGTCCTAACCTAACGATCTTGTGATCCATGCATTTATAAACAACTGTAATTGTAGGCTAGCATATGGAAAAGGAAATGTATTCTTGCACTCCAGTATTCTTGCCTGGAGAATCCCATGGACAAAGGAGCCCGGCGGGCTGCCATCTATGGAGTCACACAGAGTCGGACAAAACTGAGGTGACTTAGCAGCAGCAGCAACAGCAGCATACTGTACTATCTATCCAGGTAATGCTAGTGGTAAAGAGCCCGCCTGCCAGTGCAGCAGACATAATGAGACATGGGTTTGATCCCTGGGTTGGGAAGATCCCCTGGAGAAGGGCATGGCAACCCACCTCAGTACTCTTGCCTGGAGAATCCCATGGACAGAGGAGCCTGGCGGGCTACAGTCGATCTCGTCATGAAGAGTTGGACATGAACAAACGACTGAGCACATACACACACACACACACACACGAATATGCAATCAGGTTTTGAAGTTATTTAAGGGATATTCTACTATCCTTTGTCCTGGTTCATTCCAAATCTATTTCTGCTTTATTGACTATGCCAAACCCTTTGACTGTGTGGATCACAATAAACTGTGGAAAACTCGGAAAGAGATGGGAATACCAGACCACTTGACCTGCCTCTTGAGAAACCTGTATGCAGGTCAGGAAGCAACAGTTAGAACTGCACATGGAATAACTGACTGGTTCCAAATAGGAAAAGGAGTACGTCAAGGTTGTATATTGTCACCCTGCTTATTTAACTTCTATGAAGAGTACATCATGAGAAACGCTGGGCTGGAAGAAGCACAAGCTGGAATCAAGATGTTATGACCAACCTAGATAGCATATTCAAAAGCAGAGACATTATTTTGCCAACAAAGGTCCATCTAGTCAAGGCTATGGTTTTTCCTGTGGTCATGTATGGATGTGAGAGTTGGACTGTGAAGAAAGCTGAGCGCCGAAGAATTGATGCTTTTGAACTGTGGTTATAGAGAAGACTCTTGAGAGTCCCTTGGACTGCGAGGAGATCCAACCAGTCCATTCTAAAGGAGATCAGTCCTGGGTGTTCTTTGGAAGGAATGATGCTAAAGTTGAAACTCCAGTACTTTGGCCACCTCATGCGAAGAGTTGACTCATTGGAAAAGACTGATGCTGGGAGGGATTGGGGGCAGGAGGAGAAGGGGACGACCGAGGATGAGATGGCTGGATGGCATCACTGACTCGATGGACGTGAGTCTGAGTGAACTCTGGGAGATGGTGATGGACAGGGAGGCCTGGCGTGCTGCGATTCATGGGGTCGCAAAGAGTCGGACATGACTGAGCGACTGCACTGAGCTGAAGGGATTTTCACTTTAGCTTTGAATTCAACATCTGTGGGTTTATGAGGTCAATTATTTTATGCTGTTAGTTTATTTCTAAATTTGAGTATTTTTTTCCTGCTGAGTTGAGTGCCCAATTGACTTCATTGGCTAAATTTGTATCAAAACCATTTTGGAAAAAAGTTTGGTTCTTTCCTCTTCCTTGAAAATTTGAGGTAAATCTGCTTTAGTTCACTTCCATATGTAGCAAGTGAAATAATTAGTAGTCAGGAAACTCTCAGATTCATTTCATGGGACTCATTTGTGCAGCAAGTTATTCCAGCATCACAACATTTTGAAAATATTCAGGCAAAACATTTTATCATCACCATCGGACCATTCAGCTGACCTAATTTCCCAGTCCTGTTCTTATTTTCCAATGCTTCTAATTGGCCCAATTGTATCAAAAGTTACACTTGTTTAGGAAAAAATAGTTTGGAAATCACTGTGACAGCTTATTTTAAGTTTCAAAATCAAAATAATTGAAAAAAAAATTGCTTGCAACTTAGTCATTTCTCTTATGGGTTAGGATCTAAAGCACTAAATTAAATGAAATGAACTACTTTATTTGTTCTCTGGTGATTTTCTGCCTTAAGTGAAAGGAAAACAAATGACAACAGGTGCCATGACTATCACATATTATAAAAACAGACACACAATTAAATCATGTGGTTTATTGTCCCTGATCATCCTAATATCAGTTAATAATAAATAACCTTGGATCAGAGAAAACTTAAAGTACAGATAGACTGTAGTTGTTTAGGGAATGATTCAGCCAAGGCAGCCAGTTTCCAGAGAGTTCTTGCGGTCATTTAGCCATATGCACACCCGTCTGAAATGCTAGACATGAAAGCAAACCAGTTTGCATATTGCCTCGCATGGTTTGCTAGCTGCTGTTCTGAGCAGCAGTGTTGATTTCAAGAATTACTTAGGGTTTCGCATTCTACCCCCTAAAACTTCCCGCAAAATGTGGCTAAACAGTTTGATTAAATTGTTTGGTTAAACAATCAATGCAGATTGTTTCACAGTTGTTAATAAGAGAGAAGATGGTATATTACGGTCACATTTGGCAATTGTGAGTGAACCTGGTTTTAGATTCCTTGTCCAAGGAAACCATCTTGAGCAAATGCATGTATATGTCTGGCACATAAACACAAAATATTATTTAAAACCAGAAAAAAAACATGTCTTCTGACTCACAACATTAGATAATTCTACCATTTTGTTCCTGAGTTGAAGTTGTCAGTATTCAGAACAATTATAACAGACCATGGATGTCCCAAATTAAATAGATAATTGATGTATTTAGCAGTCAATGGATTCCATTATTCAGTGCCTTAAGCTGCCAACTGGGACATAGGACAGTTCATCTGATAATTTTGCTTATTCCGTTCAGCTGTGTGAATGTGAAGTGTTGGAGGAGAAGAACAATTTGGCCCATTTATAGTTTAGAAAAAAAAATTTTATAATTCTATAAGTTTCACTTCTAAGAGTCCTTTCCCAGGAACTTTTTATAGTTTATGAAATATCACTGGAAACAGAGTAAAAATCAGGATTAAAACTTACATGATTTTCTTATGAAGACCCTTTATACATTGAAGCACATTCATTGCTGTACATTGAGATTGTCCAATACAACACGTTGCATTCTTCTGTTTAAATGATACAGTTATTACAAATCTCTTAAGTACGGCAATACTCAAAGTAAATCTGCTTTCTGATACTTTTGAGTCATGTCAAGGGGACTGAAGTGGACTAGAATTACATGGTCTAAACTGGTTCCATTTTAGAGTGAAATTAGTAATCGCTCCAGGGCTTCCCAAGTGGCGCAGGGGTGAAGAATCTGCCTATCAAGGCAGGAGATATGGTTTAGATCCCTGGGTCAGGAAGATCCCTGGAGAAGGAATTGGCAACCCACTCCAGTATTCTTGCCTGGGAAATCCCATGGACAGACGAGTCTGTTGGGCTGCAGTCCATGGGGTGGCAAAAGAGTTGGACATAACTTAGTGACTAAATGACAGCAACAATAATTACTCCAGGAAATAAATGAATAAGCCAAGACTTTCCCGGGTGAAGGGAGTCGGTCCTAGGAAATCTGGAACTTTTTCCCAAAGAATGTCTCTTCTCCTTTGTCATGTCATGGATGGTGCCTGCTACATTTCTGATGTGGCAGCGTTTTTATAGCACTCAGAATTGTTTCTCAAGCTTCGTTGATGATTCGATGCTATTTCATTTGGCTCCTAAAAAGCACATATTAACAGAGGGCTGGTGGGGACTTGGGTTATAGACTGTGATGGTGTGAATGTCAGCATCCCATTCAGCAATCACACTCCTGGTCACGTTCTTAGCTGCATTAAACTTCAAATAAGTTAAACTCCTCATCCTCACGGCACTTCGCGACTTTACATGATACTTTATGATTCAGCTTTTCCAAACAAAGCTTCTTATGGTAACTTCAAACTTTAAAGGGAGACACAGAGAGAAGTTGATCTTGTACTGAATAAGAGCCCAAAAGTCTATGAGATCTGTTTTCTTTTCCTGAAGCTTTGTTACCACAGTACAGATCTTTGGGCAAAGGCTTCCACTCAATGCTGAATAGCGAATGTCTGTGAGTCACTCTGAGTAATACTAGGTGGTGTTTACATTTTGGCCTCTTTGCTGTATCCTGTAGGTTGGCAGAAGTCAGGCCAATGGAGTAATTGCTATAATGTACTCCTTTTTCCTACTATCTCAACAGAATCTTTCTTGCTTGGCACTTCTGTTTGCATCTCAGCATCCTTTCAAGCCAAATTTGTGATTAGGTCCCTGAGCTGCAGGCATAATTATCTCCCACGAAGTCACTGGGGACTCTTGAGAGGAAGGAGGAAGGTGGAGAGAATACTAGATGAAGAATTAAGGGATTTCTTTGATAACATAAGTAAGAGATGGAGAGGCAAGATGGAGAATGTTCACTAAGTGTTCAGAGAGTCAGGATCCTGAAATTTAAGCCCTAAGGTTGGCCAAAGGTATGGCCCAAATTTACAACTTAAATACCTACATACAGCTTTTGTTGTTGTTGGTTTGCCACTAAGTCATGTCCAAGGAACTCTTTTGGGACCTCATGGACTATACAGCCCACCAGGCTCCTCTGTCCATGGGACTTTCCAGGCTAGAATACTGGAGTGGGTAGCCATTTCCTTCTCCAGAGGAACTTTCTGAGCCTGAGATCAAACCTGCATCTCCTGCACTGGTGGGTGGATTCTTTGCCACTTAGCCACCAGGGAAGCCCCACATACAGCTTTAGTCACGGCACAAGGAAACAATGTCAAATACACAGAAATACCCTGTTATTCAAATTTAGATATTATTTTGTTTTAGTCCAACCTAATTTATATCTATCAATCAGATAATTCACAATATCTGTATTGTTGAAGAAAGAACTGATTTCTAGATACCCTCAAAGATCATGCCCCTTAACAACTGTGAACAGTTACATTGTTTTTACCATAATCATAAAGCACGCTGCTCAGCCTATGAAATTACATCCTTAACTAAGTGAAAAGATACAACACCTTTGGTGGAGGAAAGCAAAGTGGAGTTAATTTAGTAACAGATGAACATCAGAATGCACAAGAGATAAAGAAAAAAAATACATCCAGGGAAAAGTAAATAAATAAATGATGAAATATTAGGTCAGTGTGATTTCATGATTATTGCAGAAAAGTAAATAAAAATCCTTTGATTATTTACATTGCTGGCTTGCTTCAGTAGTGTGTCATCTATTACCAGTTCTGTTTATAGAAAACATCGCTTTTGTAAAAACACATTTGTAATGAAAAATAAAATCCACGAAAAAGGATTTCACTGCAAAATAAACTTGTACATTGTTACCCTTGGCAGCATTCTCTACAGTATCTATATGTTTCTCAGAGACAAAAATATGGCAGATCATTTTTTTTTAAGAATTATTTTTCTTTTAACAAAAGTCACATAATGTATTTATCTTCCAAGGCATTGGAAAGAAAAATCTGGGGCCAATCAGTTTCTATTTTACTACAGGGAATTGATTGCCATGTTAAACGTTACCTATTTTTTTTCTTCCAGTAAAACAACTAAAAATAGAATTGTCTCTCAAACATTGACATATGTGATTCAGCTAATTCAGTAGTGTGTGCAGTCCCTACTCTGAAATAAGTCATTGCAATCCAAAATATGGGTTTCCACGGTGGAAGATGGTAAAGAGTCTGCCTGTAATGCAGGAGACTTGGGTTTGATTCCTGGGTCGAGAAGATCTCCTGGAGAAAGGAATGGCTACACTCTGCAGACAGCCGATAGATAGGACCACGTGACTGTGGGGTTCCTGGTTATGTGGGGTTTGCATTCAAGTATCCATTGCATCCATAAAGCTTTCCTTTCAAAAATGCAATTAGCTTTATTATGAACTGGTAAATATAGTATGTAGAACACCTGGGGGTTTTCTATGTAGTCGCTTTTATTTCCACACGTCTCTGGGAATCATACATGGTTGTCTTCCTCTAGAATGGATTAGGACACATTCCATTAGGATATGACTGTGAATCTGCTCAAGGTGGGACACGGTTCAGTTTCTTTTACCCCTCTGGGATGACCACGCTTTCCTATATCAACCAGAAGACAGAAAAGCCTTTGGCAAGATGTTCCAAAGGCATGTTTTCTTAATACACACACAAAAAAGAATTCACATGCTTATTCAAAAATTGGTCCATACCTTTAATTTCTGTATCTAGCCAAGACAAAGCTTGAAGCCCAAGCTCCCCTAGTACAGAGCACGTCTCAGATACTGATTTGAGGTGTCAGTGAAAGCCTGCAAAGAATAAATTTCCATGCAAAATTTCATCTAGAAGAGGAGAGACTGGTTGAAAGGATTTCCCACTAACTAGAAATCTTTAGGAAAGAAAGAAAAATGGCTTTATAAATGGTGGTAACACTTTCTTGCAATTAAGCACCTTCATGATATTTTGTTAAATAAAGAGTCAATAGTAAGGTAAGGCATCTGACCTCTTACAAAACAAAGACAGGTGACACTGATTGGAAAACAGTGAATTTTTTCCTTTTTTTTTTTTTAACCTCTCTCCCACCCCATCCCATCCCTCCATGTTGTTATAGAGCACCAGGTTGAGCCCCCTGTGTTATACAGCAACTTCCCACTAACTACCTATTTTCCATGTGATAATGTATATGTTTTCAATGCTACTCTCTTAATTTGTTCCACCATTTTTATTTGTTAAATAAATGCTCCCCCTCACTGGGCCCACAAGTCTGTTCTCTACGTCTGCATGTCTATTCCTGCCCTGAAAATAGGTTCATCAGTACTCTTTTTCTAGATTCCATATATATGTACTTAATATATAATACTTATTTTTCTCTTTCTGACTTACTTCACTCTGTATAACAAGAATTATATATACCCGCCTCACCAGAACTGACTCAAATTTGTTCCTTTTTATGGTTGAGTAATGTACCATTGTATATGTGTAATGCGACTTCTTTATCCATTTGTCTGTCAGTGGACATCTAGGTTGCTTCCCTGTCCTGGCTGTCGTCAATGCTGCTGCAGTGAACACTGGGGTACAGGTGTCTTTTTCGATTATGATTTTCTCAGGATACATGCCCAGTAGTGGGCCTGTTGGGTCATGTGGTAGTTTTATTCCCAGTTTTCTAAGGAACTGGTAGGAGAATTCTGGCCAGTTTGACTTGGGTTTTGGTCACTGGTAATTGAAAGATAACGAGTGACGTAGATATGCAGATGGAGGCCCCATTGGTAGGGATTCTGGGCAGCAGGCAGTCTCCAATGACCACGCCTTCACAGTCTCTCAGCTTCAAAGAGCTGCCCTTCCCAGGGAGCCCGAGTCCCGTGACTCAGCAGGATGGAGGAGAATGGCTGAGCCATCTGGACTCGAGTGGGGGCACTCTGCCAGTCAGTACTCTAGATCTTCTGGCCCAGGTGGCAGACATGCCATGACTCCTTCACCATTCAGCTTTTCTTGTATGCGTTACTGTTTTCTTCTCCCTTATTTTATAGACATTAATCTCTAATGAACATTTAATACTTCAAACTCTCAGGGTCTGCTTCCAGAGAATCCACCTTGAAAAAAATGAGTAGTATAGAAGCTGATATAGTAAACACAGAAAAATTAAGATAGCATTTTAGGTTGGAAACCATTATATGTATTTGCATATGAATGCATGAAAATGAGAGCCAGAGGCAATATGGACAGATAGAAATATCTGTGTCAGGCATCAGGCTGTGGTCTGATTTTCTAAATTTATATAATTGTTAGTGCATGAAATACTACAAAAAATGACATTCTAAAGATTTCCATAATAGTCTAACAAAGAGAAATTGTAAAGGAATGGCTAAATTTATATTTTCTCTATTTCAAAAATTAATACAATGTGTCTGAAACTTAGAAATTGGAAACAGAACTAGTTTCTTAATATATTGATTATGTATTTACAGAACTTTAGTGTTGGAATAGTCAAACACTAAAGGATGAATATAGCAATTGAAACGAAAGGCTGATTTCCAAGGTTAATTAATAATGGGGTGCATGTGATCAGAACTCCAGTGAAAGATGAAACGGAGTGATAAAGGGAAAGCTGGGGCGAGGTAAAGGTCTCAGGAATTCTAGACATATTAATGGGTTCTATTAAGGTTTTAAAAGCAGGATTTATAATAAACAGGACTAGATTTTACAGTCATATTCTCTTTAATACATTCAGAAGATCCTCTAGGTGCTTTCCCAAAGTTTAATCTCACGGTTTGAGAACCATGATAAAACAAAAATAAAGCAAGAGCAGATACTTATAAAACGGTGGTTGTGGCTAATTTCTTTTTCTTTCTTTCTCTTTTTGTGCCTTAGTGCTTCTGCTTTCGCTGTGTACCTGGGAGAACATGTACTAACAGCAACCTGTTTGCAGATGTCTTAGTCATGTTACTAAGGTTACTCTTCTATCCAGAGATCAACCAAGACTTTCGTATCTTATTTCAAAGATATTTTTAGAGTAGCAGGGTTTCTCTCCCCTACCTTTTTTTTTTTTTTTTTTTTACTACCAGCCTCTGTGCAGATGTCTTATAGCTTTATGAAATAACACTATCAGGGTTTTTTATTTCTCTTTATTCTGACTAGAAATGTTGGGCATAGTCAATATACTTCCTAAATTTAAGCAGTTTGTGAGGAGGGAATAATAAACCAAAATTATGCAGAGAGTGGATAGCATTCAGGGAGTATCTGAATTGAAATATTAATTTGCTTCTTATTCTATGAGCTCACCCCATCATTTTCAGTAGCCAGCAGATCTACAATTGATGCTACAATTGATGCTGGTTTTAATTGTGACCAATGATTTTCCTCAGAGCAGGGTTTTATGTATGCATTTAATGAGCTCATTGAAGTTGCAATTGTGAGTACAAATAAGGATGATAGTAAAGAAATGTGAGATCCTCACAAAAGTTCACCGGAAAACAAGAGTTTACTGGGTGACACCTTTGTTTTTTCTCCTGAGAATAATGAAGGCTAAAGCACAAATATATATATATATATATATATACACACACATGCCTAGAATTTTGGGGCTTTTCTTTTTCTTAGAAATACTGCCTCTTGATCTCATGAGCAAGCCTCTGTTTCATTGCTCCACAATAAGAGAGGTGCATTTATTTAATTATGCTCCCATCTTTGGAAAAAGTGTATCTGTGTGTCCACTGAAATTTTGAAAAAATACCAAATGATATCAGCTTTGTTATGTTCGCATTCTACTTATCTCAGATTATCCTGTTGCCCTCCTTCTGTGGCCTTGTCTTCTGGTTATTTATCATCCTTCAAGATCAGTTCATATCTGCTCTCTTCCCTGGATCTTCACTCACCTCCAGTCAAGCTGGCCCTCTGCTCTGGGCGCTCACAGCACGTTGGGCCTACCCGTCTTCAGCGTCCGCCCCTCTTTCCAAGGATGGTTCATTCGCCTGCCTCCTCACACAGACTTCCATCACCTCCATGGAAAAGAGATTATGTCACTTTTCTTCTCTGAATACACAGCACTTAACATAGTGACTAGCATGTACTGATCTTATAACAAATATTTCCATGAAGGTATTCTCTTTCCTATAGGAGACCGCTCCAAATTGTAAAGAGGTAACAATGTGTAAAAATATGAATAACTTAAATGAGATGTAAAGAAGTGCAATCACAGTGTGTATGCAGAGTTTTATTATCCTAACATTAAAACACAACCCAAAGACATTTATTTAGGGGGGAAAAAAAGTTTTTCTTTTTTAAAGATCAAATATGCTTTAGGACAAGGGCATTCTTTCTATGCATGAAGTGGATGAATAATTTAGGTGTGACATGGGGGCACAGGGAACATGGGGTGAAATGGGGAGCTGCTGCCTGTATTGAAGCGGGTGGTAAGGAGGGTTCAATTCATAAAACACAGATGAACCCAAGAGAAAGCTACAAGGTGAACGCTTTTTTGCCCATTTATTTTAATCTTGTTGCCTTAAAGCTATGTTAAATAGACAATCAATCTTCTCAGGTACAGCCCCAATTTCAAGTATGTTTTTTAAAATCAATATTTTTAGCTTCAGAAGACTCAATCATTTATTTTAGATTCTTTAAGTGATACACACATAAATTTTCTATAACATTGTTTTAAAAGACTTTGGTAAAGAATATCATATTATATTGACAATTTTACTAATGACTTAATTGTAACTACATCGTCATGAAAGAAGAGATATAAAGTGTAGCACTCATAAGTACACTAAGAATCTTCTTCAGTAACCTAATAGGGATAAATTATTGCACTTTAATATTCCCCAGTCTATTCACTATTACTGAAAACTCAAATCCATAGTATTTCAAAGTATATTTTGTCCTTACAGGTACCTATAACTTTTTGCAGAAAATAATTTCAAAATTAGCCATTCTAAAATTTTGAGAGAAAAGTATCTTTTTAAATTTAATAAAAACATTGGATTTCAATATTAATTGATGTTGAATTTGTGTGGTTTTATAACTATAATTACCAAGCTGATATATTGCTTCATTTCAGAGTAAAGACTCTTAAGTGTTTTATTTACCTGAAGCATTGAAATTCTCTTTTCTCAACATTCAAATTGTAGCAGTTCTTGCTTATCTACTACTTGCCCTATTTCTTAAAAAGAACCAAAGACATACTCATATTCAATAAGAAGGAAGAAAGCCATGTCCAATGCTATGCTTTCTTAAAGATCCTAGTGGATGTGTTGGCAAATCAAATTTTGCTATTAATCTATAAAAAAGTGAACAATTGTTAGTATTCTCGAATTGCTTCACTAGTTTGTGTGTTGCTGTGACACCAAGTATGTAATGACTCTGAGTCTCAAATCATTGGCCATAATGTGGGAAAATAGAGAAACAAATGGAAAGTGATTTCTCAAGCCGTTCTGTCATGGCAGTTCCTTTTGGTGTGATTTAGGGAACTACAGGCAGTAGAAAAGCCTCCCTTTTAAATGTCAAATACAAGATTCATTTCTGTACTGCTTTAATCCAAATGTCAAAGTTCTGAGCTGAACCATCAATCTCACCAGAACTTTCCCAGCTTTACACATCAAAACTGCTGTCTTTTAAGGGAGAAATCCTGATTTCTGGGAATACCCTACATTCAATTTGTATGATGCAGAGAAATGCATCCATGGAGGAACAGAGTCTATGCAAGTCTTGTGAACACACAACTGCTCAAGAGTGGGCTTAGCCATAGTCTAATCTGATCATAAGAATGATGAAACGGAATTACGAGTATTTCCTTCTAGACATGAAAGATAATTCTGTTTTTCAGAGACTTCTCTCCTGTCTTACTTATTTTCCTACTCCCTGTTTCCTCAGAATAGAAATATGTTCCCTGTTCCTCTTCCTAAAGCCATTTGCACTTGTCAAGGTAAAGTGACCAAGGTGTGCTGGTCACACTTTAAATGCCCCAGTGGAGTTCAGCGTGGAGTCCAAAAGCCATTGCAGACTGTTAGTCCACATGGAGACGGACAGCGAATCTCGTGAGGATCAGAAAATAAACACAGGAGAGACCTGAATAAAGAAACAATTAAGAAAAAAAAAACATGCTCAGACAAAAAAGTAAACAGATATATTAATAATATACCAAAGTATCCAAATAATTTTTATTTGTTATGTGTTTTCCAATTCTGGCTAATGTTGGAAGCACTTAGTGTTCTGAAAATAGACTATCCCTTCGGATGCATGGAGACCTACAAGGTAATCCTCTGCTGACTCACTAAATCATTCAGTCCCAGAGCAGGATACAGGGCTCACATCTACTCTGCCAGCTGAGAAGATGTATTAGGTGACTTCAGAGAAGCAAGGAAAGTGACTAAAGGTTTAGGACCCAACGGATAAATGTCACCGAAATGCAGACCCCAGGGACCAGCGGTGTTCTCCTTGGCTGAGGGATTCTTTCAAAGATCATTTGTTTCAGGTGCCTATACCGAGGAGCTTTTTCTTGGCATATGTATCTATGGTGAAAAAATGTTCTGTGATCATGAGCGTATGGAAAAACCATTTAAATAGGGATTTCTAGATTTGAAAAAAGCAAGCTTTAATCTTCAGTTCTATTATATGAAGAAATTATTTACATTTCCATTTTCCTGAAACAGTGGAGACAGTGCCTGTGTGCTAAGTCACTTCAGTTGTGCCCAAGTCTTTGTGACCCGGTGGATTATAGCCCACCAGGCTCCTCTGTCCATGAGGCAAGAATACTGGAGGGGGTTGCCATGCCCTTCCCCAGGGGATCTTCTCCACCCAGGGACAGACCTGTGTCTCCTATGTCTCTTGCATTGAAGGCAGATTCTTTACCCATTGAGCCAACAGGGAAGCCACTGAAGATGTTATGAGAATTATTCAATTGCATATTTCCAAAACATTTTAAAAATATAAATATTATGAAATCTGCTTTCTCTGGATATTTTGAGTATCATCAAAAGGGCAATTTTATTTTTAGTAGGAACATGGGAGTGTATATAATAGATATCTGACACGTAGACAGGCATCTTCTTGACAGTTTTTCTATTTTCCTGTTGACATACAATATGGATTTCAGCTCTGTGGGCACAAATGAGCTGGTGTAATACTGGAGGTGAAGAACTGAATGCATTATTTTTCACTGAAGATGCTTGGAGAATGCATGGCACCAAAGACAGCAAAGATGGGCATGCTTTCCTAAGGATGGCACAAGATGAATGGGTTGCCCAGCACCGTGGAGACATTCACAGGTATCTAAATCTCTGGACTTTGAGATTGAAGATGCTTTGGCACAACAGGGATGGCATATTTGAAGTAACTAATTTAAAACAGGGCTTCCCAGGTGGCTCAGTGGTAAAGAATCTGCCTGCCAAGCAGGAGACATGGGTTCAATCCTTGGGTCGGGAAGATCCCCTAGAGGAAGAAATGGCAACCCATTCCAGTATTCTTGGAAATCCCATGGACAGAGGAGCCTGGTGGGCTACAGTCCATGGGATCACAAAAGAGTCAGACATGACTGAGAAACCAAAGAGCAACAACAATTTCAGACAGCATTATATCAGTTAATAATAATCAAAGTTCAATCACTACTGTAACATAAAATATCTTATGGTAAGTTTAAAAGCAGCCATGTTTTTAAAAATTTATATGTTTTTCCAAATACTGTATTGTTATTTGAATTATACAACTGGCTGTGTTCTTTTCACCTTTTAATATATCTAAACAATAAAATTCCTGCATGAAAGCTCAGAATCTCTTTGTTTCCCATTATGACTGTTGATGTTGAGCTATAACTTTTGTATTTTAGTCTCATACTGTTAACAGTATTTACATTCATTGTAGTAGAAATACATTCTACAACTTTCTCAAATCTTAGAGGCATGCATCTGGGTTTTGCAATTCTGGTTCTATATTTGTTAGCAGACCCAAGGGAAAACTACTGATCATCGTCTTTAAAGCTTTAAACTTTCTCATATGGGTCAGAAAAGGTGCCATCAAAAAGTCTGCACACAAAAAGTGCTGGAGAGGTTGTGGAGAAAAGGGAACCCTTATACACTGTTGATAGGAATGCAAACTAGTACAGCCACAATGATGAACAGTGTGGAGATTTCTTTAAAAACTGAAAACAGAACTGCCATCAACCCAGCAATCCCACTGCTGGACATACACACCAAGGAAACCAGAATTGAAAGAGACACATGTACCCCAATGTTCATCGCAGCACTGTTTACAATAGCCAGGACATGGAAGCAACCTTGATGTCCATCAGCAGACGAATGGATGAGAAAGCTGTGGTACATATAGACAATGGAATATTGCTCAGCTGTAAAAAAAAAGAACGCATTTGAGTTAGTTCTAATGAGGTGGATGAAACTGGAGCCTATTATACAGAGTGAAGTAAGCCAGAAAGAGAAACACCCATACAGTATATTAAGGCATATATATGGAATTTAGAAAGACAGTAACTATGACCCTATATGCAAGACAGGAAAAGAAACACAGATGTAAAGAATAGACTTTTGGACTATGTGGAAGAAGGGATGGGATGATATGAGAGAATAGCACTGAAACAAGTATTTACCATGTGTAAGATGGGTGACCGCCGCAGGTTCGATGCGTGAAGCAGGGCGCCCAAAGCTGGTGCTCTGGAGCAACCCAGAGGGATGGGGTGCGGGGGAGGGAGGTGGGAGGGGGATTCAGGATGGTGGGAAGTACACACATGGCTATTTCATGTCAATGTATGGCAAAAACTACCAAATATTGTGAAGTAATTAGCCTCCAATGAAAATAAATAAATTTTTAAATTGACAACATTAAAAAATGCACTTGAACTTTCATCATGAAGCTGTGAAAAAGACTTCAAACTTTCTGTAAGTTTTTGAATACATAATTATTATGCCTGATGTATGACAGAATTTAATAACTGAAGGGATCTAAAAAATCATAAAGTCAAGGGCATCTCAGACTTCACTAAGAAATGGTTTGAGAATTGCTTTAAATACAGATCTCTGGGCTCGCTTCCCAGAATATTTATTTGTGAACCTGGATAATGGTAAAAGATATCTGCAGCATATCAATCTATCTAAATATATAATCTTCGTATCTATCTATGTAACCTTCATATCTACCACCTATCTATCAACTGATTCATCAACACAGATAAGACTATACTGTGAACAAAAGCTAAAAATTAAATCATTCTCTACTGTCTATGCTGCTGAGTACATTAATTTGTATCAACACTTTCAGATCATATACTCTTGTGGGGACATATATTTAACTCAATCTGTCAAATTCTAGGAAAAAAAATTTGGGCAGTAAAGTCCAGAAAAATGTACCGTATTTGATTTTAGATTAAGAGCGTCCATTTGTGTCTCATCTTCCTTTCTACACTCACTAGCCCCACAGCGTGTAGAATGGGTGACACGTGTTACTTTTCCTTGTAACTGATCAGCCCTGAGCATGGTTCTGACCAATGGTAGGTGCTGAGTGAATATTTGTTGAATGCAATCAAGTACCTTTGCTGTCTTCAATTAGAAGTAAAGCAGGGGGAATGAGAAAAGAGTATGGATGTGTAAGTTCAGTTCAGTTCAGTTGCTCAGTCGTATCCGACTCTTTGCGACCCCATGAATCGCAGCACGCCAGGCCTCCCTGTTCATTACCATCTCTTGGAGTTCACTCAGACTCACATCCATCGAGTCCGTGATGCCATCCAGCCATCTCATCCTTGGTCGTCCCCTTCTCCTCCTGCCCTAAACCCCTTCCCAATTTCCATCATTTGGGGACTAATTATCATGTTTTTGATGCCTTGTACTTCCTAGGCCTAACTCATTTCACTGCTCATTAGCACCTCTACTACACAGAGGATGGACAGGAGTTAATAAAGTGATTATAAGGGATAATATGCAAATTAGCCATGCTGGTTTGGTGACAGGTAGTCTGCAATTCTTGATCAACAGGAGGCTTTGAGATTACCTTGGAACATTTACTGTTATGAAACCCCCTGTTGGTGAACATATACAAGCAAGAGTATCAACTTGGTCTGCTGGTCTTTGGGATAAAAATCAGCATTCACTGGCTGTCCAGGCACCTGAGCTGTAAGAGGTGCTGGTGCATCAAGAAAATAGATTCAGAAGAGCTTGGCAGGCTGAAAGGCCTTGAAGCAACATTTGTAATCTGATTGGCAAGCAGTTTAATAAAGCACAAGTGGAGTTATGTGTGTGTTGTATGTGATACTACGGTAGAATCCTTGTGTCCGCGATGCGTGCAGCTGCAGCCTGCTAATTGTGCAAGCAGGAGGACATCGTGAAGGATCCATAGTATAATGTACATGGAGAAGAACACGTACGTAAGGCCCCTAGCAGCAGCAAAAGAGGAACAAATGAAGTGTGGAATGAGGTTCACCTTGGGGTTTGTTTCCGATCCCGTACTGATCGTGGGAATCTGAGGGGTATAGGCTGAGAAAGGAAAATGCGCCAACGAGAGGCCAAGCGCTTTACAAGTCCAACTTAAAGACCCTTCTTGGGCAAAACCAATAAAACAAAAAGACAACATTAGAGAACTAAAGGGATGAGCAAGCTCAGAGATGCTTTATTTGACTAAGCATACGGACTTGGTGAAGTGAAAGCCGCTCAGTTGCGTCCGACTCTTTGTGACCCCATGGACTATAGCCCACCGGGCTCCTCTGCCCAAGGGATTTCCCAGGTGAGAATACTTGAGTGGGGTGCCATTGGGGTGCTCTTTTAAAAGTGGACCCCTGAATCCTATTTGCAGGGTTTTCATTTAACACGCCTGGAAAATCCCATGGACGGAGGAGCCTGGTGGGCTGCAGTCCATGGGGTCATGTAGAGTCGGACACGACTGAGCGACTTCACTTTCACTTTTCACTTCCATGCATTGGAGAAGAAAATGGCAACCCACTCCAGTGTTCTTGCCTGGAGAATCCCGGGGACGGGGGAGCCTGGTGGGCTGCCATCCATGGGGTCGCACAGTCGGACATGACTGAAGCGACTTAGCATCAGTAGCAGCAGCATTTAACATGCTTGGATAATGGGAAGAGATGTTTGTGTATCTACATTTATGTCATTATGTCTGTATCTCCATAATATCCATAGAATGATGATAGAGAAATCAATTAAAAATATAGATACAGATCAACCCTGGGATTTCTTTGGAAGGAATGATGCTAAAGCTGAAACTCCAGTACTTTGGCCACCTCATGCGAAGAGTTGACTCATTGGAAAAGACTCTGATGCTGGGAGGGATTGGGGGCAGGAGGAGAAGGGGATGACCGAGGATGAGATGGCTGGATGTTATCACGGACTCAATGGACGTGAGTCTGAGTGAACTCCGAGAGATGGTAATGAACAGGGAGGCCTGGCGTGCTGCGATTCATGGAGTCGCAAAGAGTCAGACACGACTGAGCAACTGAACTGAACTGAACTGATCTCCCTACTTATCTGTGTTCTTAAAGCTGTCCTGGAAAGTCTGATGTACTGACAGTTTTGGACATCACTGATTAATTTGATTTCTTATTTAATTCTAAAATAACTAAGAAGCATAAAGATTATGCTGCAGTCAATTTTTCTCAGCTATGACAAGAAGACCTGTTTCTTGTTTCTTAGTGCAGCATCATTTTTCTCTGCCATGGATCAAAAGGATATAGAGATGCAAGTGAAAAACTAAGCAGATAGTCAAGTAAGAATAAAGTGGAGTTTGGAGAACAGAAACAATCCAAACATTTTTTTTTCAGTAAGAATCATCTGAAAATTATTTGAAGACCAACTTTTGAAAATGTTTTACTCTCAAAGATATCCAGTACACAGAATGAATAGAAAGTTGAATTCAACACAGAAAGTTGAATTTTTCCTCAAATACCTTAAAGTAGTAAATACTTTTGAAAACTCATCCTATTTTTACCTAAATCTCAGCTTTTCAGAATCAAAGACAAGATTTTTTTTCCAGTATCTCAGGCACAAGTGAGCAGATTTATAGTAATTGGAAGCCATAAAAATCATAAATATAACCCAGGATCCCAATTTATTAGTTTAAAATGAGAAATAGAACAAACTAACAGACTAGTAGAAAACGTTTGCTTATGCAGTATAGTGTCTTTTTGTAATCAATCACAAAGAATTCATTTGAATCAGTTCTAATGAGATGGATGAAATTGGAACCTATTATACAGAGTGAAGTAAGCCAGAAAGAAAAACACCAATATAGTATACTGACACATATATATGGAATATAGAAAGATGGCAGTGATGACCCTGTATGTGAGACAGCAAAAGAGACACAAATGTATAGAAAGGACTTTTGGACTCTATGGGAGAGGAAGAGGGTAGGATGATTTGGGAGAATGGCATTGAAACATGTAAACTAACATGTAAGAACGAAGCACAAGCCTATGTT